>PVKS010030696.1:0-24147 GCA_004027875.1 Aplodontia rufa
CTCTCTTTTTAAGAGGGATAGTGTGAGACAGAGAGAGAGAGAGAAGGAAAGAGAGCATCAGTTTTATTTAGTTTTTCATGTGGCTTTCGTTGTTTTGACACTTCAATTGTGTACATAGTGCTGGGGTCGCCAGGCAAGCACTGTAATCGCCAAGCCAGCGCTCCAGCCCTGATTTACTTTTTTATTCTCTTTAATTCTTTCCTCTTTCCATCCACAGAGGCAACTCTTCTAATATGTTTATTGTGGGCCATTTTATATTGTTCTTGAAAATTCGCATTTTTATTTTGTGTGCACATATTTTATTTATGTAAAAAGTGTCAAGTTGTATTTCTCTTGTATCTTATTTTTGCACTCCACCCTAAATGCAAAAGTTTTCCAGATTTTTCTTTGCCTATTGCTATGTGTATCTTTAGTTTGTTGTTTTTAACTGCTCCCAAGGATTATAGAATTGGATTGACAATATAATGGTGCAGAAAGTCTCTACCATGGAATGGAGAGACTTCAGCTGTAACCTCTGTCTATCTAATAACTTGTGGTTTAAACTTGGGCAAGTCCCTTCCCCTATTTAGTTCTCAATTTCCTCATTTGTTAAATCAGAAGTGCTTCTATCTGTAACCTTCCAGGCAATTTCCCTTATTTTGCACACAAGAAATTCTGGCCCAGAGTGTGGGAGTGACTTGACCAAAGTCACACTACAATTATCAACAGTTTCATTCAAATTAGCCCACATTTATTGAGTGCCAGGCCTGGTGCTAAGTGCTTAAGATATTTGAATAACTAAGCCCAGCCGAATCCCTCCCCCAGGGCCTCTAAACAGAGCTGTGTTAATTTTCCAAGAGCAGGTGCAGAGAGCCAGCCTGTGGGCACTGCTCAGAAGCAGTAAAGATATTAATAGGATGTGGCCTCAGATATAATCACAGGCAGCACCTCCACCACCCTAATGGGATGGGGCCCCACAATATGTCTGCCTTCATGAAAAGGAAAGAGATTTAGTACCCTGCTTTCTATTTGCAAAAGGTTATTTATGGCTATAATATTTACCAATAATAACTGATTTGATAGAGTAAGATAAATCACCCGTGCCAATCTTCATGCATAATATTATATAGCAGTAACCACAGAATAAAAAAATTTAATATTCTCCATTTAAAAAATGTTTTGCTGTTACACAATATTAACTGCTACTGTTGATCATTTTACTCTGAGCTGGACACTAAGCACTTTATATGTGTTAGCTCATTTAATCTTCCTTACAATCCCACGATACAGGAGGTCCTGTTATTGCCCATATTTTAAAAATAAGGAAACAGACATGCATATTACTTGCCCTAGGTCAGTGAATTTCAAGCACTTCAAATGAAACCCACAGTAGAAATAAGTTTATATTTTAACTTGAATCATACTTACGTCTTATAATACTACACTAACCCTTACTAAATGAGACTCAGTCTGATATTTTTATTCAATTATTCCCTTCTAACTATGTTAATCTGAGCCATTAAATTAGTTCCATGATGCACTAGTGGGTTGTGACTCACAGTTTGGGAAACAATGCCCTAAATGTTATATATACCATAATCATAACAAAATTACACAGAATCCAAAAATCATAATATTGTTTAATGTGAACTTTCATGTCCTGAGCACAGACTATATATCAGGTCCCATGACACAGGTTAAAGACTCAGATTCAAATCAAACGTGGTTCTGCACTCCGGGAGCTCACAGACTCCTCGAGGTAGCACACGCATAGGTAGGTGATAATGACACGCCAGTGGTTCTCAGTCCTGGCTGCGCCTTAAAATCACCTGGCTTGCTCTTTTTTTTTTTTTTTTTTTTTTAAGTACCAGGGATTGAACCCAGGGGTGCTTAACCACTGAGCCACATCCCAAGTCTATTTATTTATTCATTTATTCATTCATTTATTTATTAGAAATAGAATTTTGCTAAATTGCTTAGGGCCTCAGTAAGTTGTGGAGGCTGGCTTTGAAATTGCAATCCTCCTGCCTCAGCCTCCCAAGCCACTGGGATTATAAGTGTTCCATTATGTCCAGCACCTGGCATCTTTTTAAAAAAAGATGTATCCTCAAATTTCCTGATTCAATTGGCCTGGAATTCTGTATTTTTTTTAAAGTTCCCTTGGTGATTCTATAGAACAGCCCATAATAAAGATCACGGCAATACAGCATGAAGCGCTTTGTTAAAAAGCATCTAACTACCTAATGATGTTGGGAAAAGCCTCAAAGAGAAGTTCTTCTTTTTTTCTTTCTTTTTTGCAATGCTGAGATAGAACCCAGGGCCTCACATATGCTAGGCAAGTGTTCTACCACTAAGCTACACTCCTACTTGAGAAGTTGCTTCTGATTGTGGTTTATGTACTTGATAGCCTCTGTTTAGCCCTTTAAAATCAGTGTCTACCACACCCGCCATCTGCCTAATACACTGAACCAGTACTGATGCCATCAATGAGCTCCTTTGCTCCCTGTGTTTTATTTAGGTAGAGGCTACTAGGCTTGGAGGAGATTAGTGAGAGGAAGTGCTGGGAAATGAATTTCCTGCATACTTCCTGAAAGCTTGCCTGGGATTGGCTGTGAATCTCATTCACATTCATTCTCCCTCTCTCTCTCTCTCTCTCTCTCTCTCTCTCTCTCTCTCTCTCTCATACTGGGGATTAAAGCCAGGGGAGCTTTAGCACATCCACACCCCCATCCCTTTTTTTGAGACAGGGTCTTGCCAAGTTGCTGGGGGTTTCACTAAATTGATGAGTTGGCCTTGAACTTGTGATCCTCCCGCCTTGGCCTCCTCAACTGCTGGGAATACACGCTGTGAATCTCCTTTAAGGTAACTGCCCCTTTCAAGATGGCTTAACATTCAAGACACTTCCTAGAGTCTCCTCTCCTCCCTCTCCTCACCCAGTCAACGCATGGAGTGTTAACAGCTCAAATAAGTTCCTGAACTATCCCCGTCTTCCCCTCCTTCCCTCCCACATTTTGAAATTAGTCCCTTTGTTAATAAACCTTCATAGTATTAATTTAATCTGAGTATGTTGTCTGTCCTACAGAGGAGGCCCTGACTGATAAACTCTACCCTGCAAGCAGGATAGAGTTTGCAATAAAAATAAAGGGAAAAAAAATCCCAGTATGAGTAATGACAAAGAGCAATAAAAATGTTGTAGTTTTGTTTCTTTGTATTCCTTTACTGGTTGAAGGACAAATTGTTAAACCCAACGGTAGGTTCTCAGTCTTAATCTTCCCAGATTTAACAGCAACATTTGGCAAGTTAATAATTTTCTCCATTCTGGAACAAATTTGTCACTTGGCCTCCGCGGCATTGCACTCTTTTGGGGTCCCTCATTCTCGCTCTGGCTATTCTTTTTCAGTCTCTTCTTTTGTTTCCTTCTCATTTCCCTGATGTATTCATCACCCTGATGTCAATGTTGAAGACCCTTGGTTCTCCTATCTATACCAACTCTACATTATCATGACTTTAAACGCTCTGCACGCTGTCTACTCCCAAATTTATACCTCTTACCTAGAGTTCTTCCAATTCCAGATTCATACATCTAACGAGAGATAGGAATGGTGTCTGGAGCCAGCTTCTAAAGTGATTTTCAGAACGCTTGTGAGCCTTTTGTTAACCATAACCACTACTAAAACTTACATTATATAAACTAAACAAAGGTAATCATTAAAGCTTGGGTTGGGGCTTAAGCTCAGTGGTAGAGTGCTTGCCTAGCATGTTCAAAGCCCTGGGTTCCATCCCTAGTTCCACACACATACACACACACACACACACACACACACGCAAAGTTTATTTTCTCATTATTTTACTGTACTTCATTATTTCCTACGCCCTCAGGGTTATTTACATCTATTCTATCTGTATTGTGTAAATACTATATAATGGTGTCTACTCTTGCTCCTCTTCCTCATTTTGTGTGTTGTAACATCAAGCTGGCAGCTCAGAATCAACCATAGAAATTGGCAAATGCTACCAATCAAGGGTTGATTTATTGTTTTGTTCATTGCCTGGCTAGACTTAAGAAAATAATGGAAAAAATGTTAATAATGTTTATTGAATTTAGAGTGTATTGTGTCAGCATCCATTATTAATACTGTGAATAACACAAAAACATTGAGGAAATATTTTTCCAGTATTGGGAAACTATCATCTGCTTCCACAAAAAAGTCACTTGTCATAGACTAGTGAAGTTCGGCCCTGTCTGTATTGTTTGACTTTCATCTTACTATTGGTGTAAGAATGAATATCAGTCAGCATTCATCTTGGAACTGTACTTCTTCTACAGCTGCAAGAGTTTGGCAAAAATCAGTTGAAGCATTCTGTGAGAATGATTTGCCATATGAAATTTTCAATAAAGAGTACTACGTATTTTATTATTTGTGTGATATGCATTACTGTCAGTAAACTTATATGTGCACACACGCACATCTCTTTTTTCTCCTGCACGGAAATTGTTAAGCATTTACAGCATACTACTGCTAACAGATTGTTCAAACTGCCCACAACTGAGCTCCTGATTTTCCATCCCAAACCAGTTGCCGATACAGGTATCCTCATCTCAAGTGATGGCAATTTTATCTTTCCAGTTGCTCTGGCCGAAAATCTTAAGGTCAGCTATGACTTCTCTTTCTCTTAGACTCTATACGTAACATATTAGGATATCATTTTGTCTCTACTTTCAAAATATATTCAGAAATCTGACTGCTTCCTACCACCCCACTGCCCACATGTCCCATCAGGTGGATTACTGCGTAGCCTCCTGAGTAGTCCGTTCTTCTCAGTACTGCATAAACCAGAAGTGTCATTTCCCAGGCAGGATGTAGCTAGGTAGCAGAGCCCTTGCCCAGAATGTACGAGACCCTGAGTTTGATTCCCAGTACTGGGGGAAAGAAAAGCACAAATGTCATTCCCTGGTTAAAATCTTTGACTTCCCCTATCATTCAGAGTCAAGAGCAAAATCATTCATGCTGAAATCTCAGGGCCTTTGTATTTGCTATTTCCTCTACTTGTCTCTTCCTCCACTTTTCCTCATTATTTGCACTCTTACTTTCTTTCTTTACCTCTTACTTTGCTCAAATCTACTTTCTCAGTGAGGCTTCACTTAAAAATTGACTTAAATTACAATCTGCCCCTATCCAACCACCACACTATCCATTTCCCCTACTTATCATCATTTAAAATACTGTTATATTGTTTTATAAGTTTCCGGGTGGGGAGGCTGTTTGTTTGTTTTAGAGACAAGGTCTCACTGCTTGCCCAGGTTGGCCTTGAACTCCTGGGCTTAACAGATCCTCCTGTCTCAGCCTCCTGAGTAGCTGGGATTATAGGTGTGCACCATAGTATCCAGCTATAAGTTTTAGGGTTTTTTTTAATTTTCTTTTTATGGTACTAGGAATTGAACCCAGGGGTGTTCTACCACTGAGATACATCCCCAGCCCTTTTAATTTTTTATTGTGATACAGTCTTGCCAAGTTGCCATGATCAGCCTTGAACTTGTGATTGTCCTGCCTCAGCCTCCTAAGTAGTCTAGGATTGCAGGTGTATGCCACCACACTCAGCTGTTAAGTTTTAGTTTTTATGAAGTGACTGCATGAAATGTTCAATAAGGAATACTGTATACACTAGAATGTAAGTTCAAGAGGTTTTTGTCTATCATTTTTGTCTATGATAGACAAAAAACTCAAAGTCCTTAAAAAATTTATTATACGTAATAAACACTAAAAGCTCTGGATAAACAAAACATTATGAATAGCTTACAAATCCGTAAAGAGTGTGTTTGATCTTTATTTTATTTTATTTTATTTTATTTTTTTAAAGAGAGAGGGACAGTGAGAGAGACAGAGAAAGAGAGAAACAACTTTAGTTTTTCACATGGCCTTAGTTGCTCCAACACTTAGTTGTGTAAGTGGTGCTGGGGTTTGAACCCGGGTCCTCATGCTTGCCAGGCAAGCGCTGAAACCGCTGAGCCACCGCTCCAGCCCCTGATCTTCTTATAAGAAAGAAGTATAGTGGGGATCCAGGACAGAGCCCCCAGTTGTACTCAGCTGAGAATTGCATGTACATTTGTCTGTCCCTGTAGATCTCCCATGTGTGTAGATGGTTCATTTGGAAGCAACCGTGCTCTTTCAAAACCAACAAAATTTCATACTGGATTAAAAATAAAATTACAAAATATACACTGTTGGCAATAGTCAACAGCATTTCGTATCAGCTTCTAGCATATAAGTAATAGAAGTCACCAGAAGGTTTTAAAAAATGAATATTTGCCAAGTAGCTAATGGATGCAGGCGGACACAAAATGATTAAGACTAAGATCTGCGTGCCCTCAAGATGACCCCAGCCTGGCAGGGGAAACAAAAGCCATGGAAAGTGACAACTATGCAAAAATCACTAACAGAAAACTGTAGTGGGCACAAAAGCAGCAGAGAGGAGGGACTGATCAAGTGAAACAGCAGAGGGGGATGATACCAGAGCTGGGTTTTGAAGTATGAATAGGAGACAAGAGAGAGGCCCAAGAAAGAAAATTAGAATTGAGAAACATTTCACTATTAACATTATCTACATTTAGAAGAAATGTGCATCTATCTGGGTTTTAACATCAAATAGGTTGGCCACGCTTGCTAAATGCCTGGTTGTGTGAAGCAGAGTTTGAGAAGTCCTGGCTATTGGGTCACAAAGGAAAAGCTGAGTTAAAGGGGCAAATGGAGGCAGGGAGACCAAGGATTTCACAAGGGCAGAGCAGGGAAGAGGGATCTGTTTAACAGCTATGAGACCCATCACAGGCTTACAGGCTCCCACTAGAGAGGGGGAAGAAGGAATAGAAAGGGCAGGAACACTTTACTCACGCCCTGGCCCTTCCTGAGGCGCTCTTCCTCCTGTTTTCCACCTCTTCTGACAATGCCTTCGGCTCCTGAAGAAAGACCATCTCAGTGATGCAAAAAAGACCTCATATTCTGAAATTTGAACACCTGGGTTCGAGTTTTACTGTGAACTTGTGCCCAATTTCAAACCTTTTGCTCACAACTCCCTGGAGAGTAACTTGGCACTCAAGCCCCTTCCCCATCTGGCCCCTGACAACCCCTCCAGTCTCATCTGCCCCACACTCCTCCTCAACCCCAACAGCCAGGCCCTTCTCTCTGGCTCTGAGCCTTCACAGACAATACTCCCTCTGGCTCACATCTTTGCTGCCCCAGCCTCCAGAATTCCCATTCCTCTGTGAAGACTGATTCTTCTGTCACCACTTCTGGGCCTGAAATCCCTAGAGCTTCTACCAGAGCATCTGGACCACATCTGCTCTTGCCCTTTCTGGTCCACTCATCACAGGACAGCCAGAGGGATCTTTCTACAAGGTAGGACTCAGTACAATCCTTCCCCTGCTTGGAAAAAAAAGAAGAACCTTTATTTCTTTATTTCTTGGGTCAAAGACCATAATCTTTACTGTGGTTCATGAGGCTCTGTGCAAGCTCACGCCTGCCTGCCACTCCCCCTCCCTTGTTCCCCTCACATCCTTTGTTCTCTCTGCTGCAGCCAAACTCAGACTAGCCTTCCTTGTCTCTCAGCACACCATGTTTCTCTCCCACTCAGGAACTTTGAATGCTCTTTCCTGCTTCAACCTCATTTCTACTCATTCATCAGAGTTCAGCTCAAACCTCCCTTCTCCTGAGAAGCCCTCCTTGGCCCCCCAAGAGAGTTTAGGTGGTACTTACACCATAGCAGTTGTGGAGTCAGTTATGAATTATTTAATGGCTGTCTCTGCTGGGTAGGGATCATGCCTGTCTTGTTCATCACTGTATAAGAAGCACCTACGCAGAACCTGGACTCAGGTAGTGTTTGTTGAACGAGTGCTATTATACTCAATCTCCAGTTTACCTGGATTCTCTTACTAGCCTAGGGCCAGCACCCATCCTGGGCTTGGCCCTTTATGGGTGCCAACAGCAGTTTTCTGAGCCTGGCAAATACTGTGATGTGCTGCCCAAATACCTGTCATTGAAAACGTGGGTCACCAGCTGCTGGGAGTGCCATTAGCATGAAGTCTTTATCAGCCCCTGCAGGACCACATCCAGTGACTGGTGAAAGCAAGGGTGTGAAGGCCTGGCTCTCTTAACTCATCTGCAGGTAACTATGATAGGCCATTCTAGCTTCAGTGTCCCTGTTGGGTCAGCCAAGATTGTCCTTGGGCCGCCACGGAGCTCTCCACTTCTCCCTCCGCCACCCCTTCCGCCGGTGTTAATCCGGAGCATGCTCGCTCATAAGCCTCTGCACTCTAATCTCCACCTCAGGTCTGCTCTTAGGGATCCACACTGCAGCAGGCTCTTCTTGGTCATTTTCAGGGAACATCTGTTCATTTACCTAAAATTCACAGGCGTCACTCAGTTACCAAAGCGTGTCCCGTTCACTTCGCTATTACGTACAGTACTCCCATTCGGCACTGCCTAGGTGGATCAGCAAGGGAGGCCCGCCCTACAACAGGTGGAGAAACTGAGGCCTGGAGTGACCAGCCTAAGGCCATGCACTGATTAGAAACTAAGCTCTCAGATCCACATTTTTGCTTCCTTTTCTGCGGGGTCGCAGCATCCTGGAACGAGACCGAGGCTCCTTAAAGCGAATTCAGGTTTCAGGTCAGAATCCAGGGAAACTGAGGTCGGGAGTCGGCCGCTCCTCCCTGCAGGCCTGCGGAGGCCAAGGCGAAGGGGGCGCGTCCTGCCTCGCGGGCCGCCTCGTCCCGCCCCGCACGCCGGGTCCCCCGCCTCGTCTTTGCCCTCGCGACGCCGCCACCTCGGAAGGAGTCATGGTGACCGCAGCGGCGGCCGCGTGGCTGCTCCTGTGCGCCGCGGCCTGCGCGCGGCGGGAGCAGGACTTCTACGACTTCAAGGCGGTCAACATCCGGGGCAAGCTGGTGTCGCTGGAGAAGTACCGCGGCTCGGTGAGTGAGCGTGCGCCCGGCCCGAGCGGCGCCCCGCCGGGTGTGGCTGCCTCCCCTCGGCCGGTCCCGGGCGTTCCCGGGCCAGGCGCTGCGCCCCCAGACCCTTCGCCCGCGGTGTCCCGCGACTACGTGGCACGGCACTGGCGCGCGGTGGAAGCCGCGCCCGCTCCGCTCCCAGGGCCTTTGGCTCGCGAGTCGCAATCTCGCCGGGAAGGTGGGTGCCCCGGCCCAGGCTCTGCCTCTCGCGAGTGGAAAAAATAACCCTAGCATCCTGAGGCCTTTGCCTCTCCCATTCCCATTCTGCGTCTGGACCAGTGAGGGAGTTGCTGATATCGAATCCACTGAGAATGCGTAGAGATGAACGTGCAGTGCAATGGGAGTTCTTTCAAATGCACGGGATCACACGGCCCAGAGAGGGAAGGCATTTGCATAAGGCCACACAGCACTGGGGGGAAAAAAAAGACAGCCTAGAAGGGAACACTCCTCACCCCCTCCATCCGCGGTCCTCTCTAGGCCCACTCAGGGTGCAGCTTCAGCTGAGATTCTAGTCCTAGGCGAATTGGCCCCTCCTTACTAAGAGGGAATCTTGGCTCCAAGAGGATTTTAGAGAGGAAGTGTGTCTAGATTGAAATAAGAGTTTATTACAAGTGTTGCACACTTGTAATCCCAGCGACTCACGAGGCTGAGGCAGGAGGATTGCAAGTTCGAGACCAGCCTTAGCAATGTAGCAAGGCCCTAAGCTACTTAGCGAGACCCCACCTCAAAATGAAAAATAAAAAGGACTGGCGACATGGCTCAGTGATAAAGCTCCCCTCGGTTCAACTCCTGGTATATATATGAATTTTAGCAAGACAAGGTAGGGCATTCCCATCAAAGTCAAAGCTCCTAAGCAAACAAGATGGGTAGGGGAGGGGTGGGGAGACTTCCAAGCAGTTGAGCTTGAGGAGTTTAAACTCAGAGGCTGAGAGTGGTAAAAGAGGCGGCTGAAGGGGTCAGGAGGGACCAAGGGGAACTTGAATGCTACCGTTCAGAGGCCAAGCTGTTACACTGTGTTTTTCCTGGCCTTAAAGTTCCCAGTTAGGAGGAGGATGCTGGAGGCAGTAATCCCTGTTGTGAATTTTAAATTGAATGACAGTGTGGAAGCACTTGGTAAACTCTGTGCATGCGTTTGGTGAATCTCAGCAGAAATCTCACCCAGGACTCACGGCAAGAGTAGATAAGAGCATTGTTTCCCGATCCAGCCTCCAGTCTCTGTGGAGCTGGTCACAAGACTCCCAGATTTAGCACCAGACCAGCTCTCCTGCTCATTTATTCATTGTACACTATTCAGCACCTACTGGGTCCTAGGCCGGGATCCCTGGGGATACCCGGGGTAAACAAAACAGACAAGTTTCTGCTTCAACAGAGCTGATATGGGGAGGAAACAGACAACGAACAAGAAACAGAAATGAACAAGGTAATTTCCCATCATAATGACTGCTAAGGCAAAAATAGAGCAAGGTTCCATAGCTACTAAGGGAGAGAGTTAGAATTTGAACACAGGCAGCCCCATCCAGAGTCTGTGCCCTTAACTGCTAAGTGTAGAGGGAAACCAAGGAACAATCAGTTCAGGGAAGCTGCAAATGGTGCTGTGATTTAACTGGCTTCTTGCTGCTTGGGCAGTATGTTCATTCATTCACCTGCAAATGTTTAGCGGCTCCTATAGCATGCTTGGTGCTGAGTCCAGCTCTGGTAGCAGCAATGAGCAAGATTAACATGTTTAGGCCCCCAGGCTAACTGGAACATTCATTTAGACCAGTGTTTAATATGGATGAATGAATGACTTCTTGGGAATGTGTTAGTTTCCTGTGTGGGGTTATGCACCAGTAGGCCTAAGTGTAGTGTGTGTGTGGATGGTTTGTGGGCTTGTAACTAGGTGCATATCTGAGTCTGTGTCTGTGCTCACATATATATGTAAATTATCTGTGTGTATTCCGGTGTGTTTGTCTGTATTTTGGCCTCTATAAAGACACAACTTTTTGGTTTCAGGTATGGAACTAGAAACAAATTCTACCCACTTCCAAAAGGGTAGGCAGACACACATGATACAGGTTAAAAATAAGCAACCTTGCAGGGCTTGGTGGTGCATGCCTATTATCCCAGCCACTCAGCTGAGGCAGGAGGATAGCAAGTTCAAGATTAGCCTCTGCAACTTAGCGAGGCCGTAAGCAACTTAGTGAAACCCTGTCTCAAAATAAAAAAAATAAAATGAGCTGGGGATGCCACTCAGTGGTAAAGCGCCCCTGGGTTCAATCCCCAGTACCAAAAAAGAAAAAACAACTTTTAAAGCTCTTCATTATTTGGGGATCCAGCAGGAAAGAATGTGAGAAACCCTAACTGAGGAAGGGAGTTAAGAGTCCCAGTTTCTCACCACCCCAGGTAGGATATGACCTGTGATGATTGCACATGGGGGTTCTTATAGTTTATGGCCCCAAGGGAATGGGAATGCTCATTTGGGAGAAGCAGGATAGAGGAGTTATTGATCAGTGCTTCAGTCAGTTAGACCAGTGGTTTCAATCGGGGGTGATTTTGCTCTCTGTAGGAACATTTTGCATTGTAAGGAAATATGTTTGACTGTCCAGACTAGACATTTAATAAGTGGAGGCCAGGGATGCTGCCAAATGTCCTGCATTGAACAGGACAGCCCCCCCCACTACAAAGGATTATCTGGCCCATAATGCCAGTGGTGCAGGGTTGAGAAACCCTACTTAGCCTAAGCAATTTGTGCCTGTGCCTGTCCAGTGCACCAGACTGCCTCCTGGGAGGTGGCCCTTCTTATGGGGTCAGCTGGTTTAATCCCAGTTCGCTCAAAAAGCAGCCATTAGGTGCTGGGGAGGTAGCTCAGAAGTAGAGCACTTGCCTAGCATGTGCAAGGCCCTGGGTTTAATCGCCAGTACCCAGCTTTATATTTATTGCCTAAACCTTTAATAAAATTAGGGGTTAGTCTAATATTGTGGTTTAGGTACGAGGTATCCCCCCCAAAGCTCATGTGTGAGACAATACAAAAGGTTTAGAGGTGAAATGATTGGGTCGTGAGAGTCTTAGCCTAATCCGTGCATTGATCCACTTTAATAGATGAACTGGGTGGTGACTGTAGGCAGGTAGGGTGTGGCTGGAAGAGAGAGGTTGCTGGGAATGTGACTTTGGGGTTTATATTTTGTCTCTGGTGAGTGGAGTAGTCTCTCTCTCTGTCTCTGCCTCCTGCTGCCATCTCCTGAGCTGCTTTCCTTCGCCACACCCTTCCGCCATGATGTCCTGCCTTACTTCGGCCAGAGCAATGGAGCCAGCCATCTGTGGACTGAGACCTCTAAAACCATGAGCTGAAAATACACTTTTCCTCCTCTAAAATTGTTCTTATCAGATCTTTTGGTCACAGTGGCATAGAAGTTGACTAAAACATGTAGTGATCAACGAAAAATATATTTGTTTACTGGAGAGGGGTGATAATAATGGGATATCCTAGGATCCAGGAGTCCTTTTATCCAGAAAACCTATGAATATCTCTGGACCCATGCAGGTGCTTCCGTACGTGTGCACACTCGCTCATTCAGCAGGCACTTACTGAGGCTTTTCTATATGCCAGCCCAGAGATGAGTGCACCTAGCTCCTTTCTTCAGTAGGCTTCCTTTCTGGAAGGGAGACCAAAACATGCAGGCAGCTACAGTGTGGAGTATTGAATGCTAACTGACTGAGCCAAAAATTGAACCCAGATGTGCCTTTCTACTCCCCCACATCACCGCCTGATGTGTGCTCACCAGTGCGTGTGTGGCTTTAAATGTCCTGTGTTTGTGAGCACGTGTGCTATTTGCTAATCACGTGTGTTTGTATGATAGGGCATTGTGTACCCATTTATGTGTGTTGTATACTTACACCTACAGATGTTCATGTATATATGAGATACGTGCACATAAATATGAGTGCTATGCACATATTTATTGCCTAAGCTTTTTAATAAAATTAGGGACTAGTCTAGTGATCAAAGAAAGAGGAATTTGTTTGCTGGAGGGGAGAGGACAAAAACAGGATTGTACATATATATGTAGTGGAATTTTATGTTTGTATGGGATTCTGGGAATCAAACTCAGAGCTGAGCACATCAAATACATGTTCTACCAATAAGCTACATCCCCAGGCCCATAGGGTTCTTGTATGTGTGAGGGGACATTCAGCGTTGGGGGAGTCACATGTGTGAGCACGTCAGGACATGTGCAAGTACATGACTTTCACTGGGTTGTGTATGGGCCTGGGCTTTGTTTTGTTTTCTTTTTGCCATTCAGGTGTCCCTTGTGGTGAATGTGGCTAGCGAATGTGGCTTCACAGACCAGCACTACCGAGCGCTGCAGCAGCTGCAGCGGGACCTGGGTCCCCACCACTTCAACGTTCTTGCCTTTCCCTGCAACCAATTTGGCCAACAAGAGCCAGACAGCAATGGGGAGATTGAGAGCTTTGCCCGGCGTACCTATAGTGTCTCCTTCCCCATGTTTAGCAAGGTCGCAGTCACTGGCACTGGTGCCCACCCTGCCTACAAGTACCTGACTGGTGAGTCCTATCCCTTCTTCCCCTCATCTGCCCTCAGCTGGCTGAGGCCATGGGTCCTGGGCAGCAGAGGCCACTGGCTAGCTGGGTAATCTGGGACCCCTTTCCCTTCCTGATCTTTACTCTCAGGTGGGCTGGTATTTTCTTCCAGCACTACTTTTTAAAGTAAAGTAGGGGAGGGTCAACCTGAGGGGTTTTCCTGCCTAAGAAGAGCTCCATACCTGGTGCCTTGCAGTTCTTTCTCTGAGTGACTCCTAAGGACTTCTCTGGGGTTCTGTTTTCACATCCATGGGCTCCTAGAAGGAGATCAGCTTTCACACTTTAGTTGAGTTTATGGACTTAAGAGGAGAAACCATGGCAAAGACGGGATGCCACATGCTTGGAGAAGGCTGACCAGGAAGGCTGACAGGCATCTCCTGCCCTGAGCCAGAGGCAAAGTCCATAGACCAGGGAGGAAACCTTCTGAGCTAAAATACCAGATGTGAAGGCTTCAGAGCAGATCTCGTCTCCAGCCCTGGAAACCTCAGAGCCACAAAATAGGGTCATGGGCCATGCTTGTCATTATGATCCTATTCTTGCAGGCTTTTTCCCTCCTCTGGGAGCTCCATTTCTCCTTTCTCTCACTCCATGCTTCTGGTTACTTTTTATCCCTCACCACAACCCCACCACTCGCTCACCTGTGGGAGTAAATAAGAAGCAATAGCATAGCAAACAAAATGTCCCTTACTAAGGCAGATTTATGCTTTGTTCCTCTGGTCAATCCTAATGTTTGCTTTTCTCCTGTGTGTTCTTGTTAGTTCTTTCCCAGTTCCCATGATTATAGATCAAATCTGACCTTGCTTTAGAAGCAGCAGGGGAGATCTTAAAATTGCGTAAGCCTGAGACCTACTAAAGCAGTGTCCCTAAACCCTCCAAGGATTCTGACACAACCAGACCCAGGAGGTTGAGGATCAACTCAGAGACCCCCAGGTTACCCAGCCAGCCAGTGGAATTCCAGGAGAGGATTCCCAGAAAAGCACACTTTGTTCACCTTCTTCCTTTTTCTCTAGAGACGTCTGGGAAAACACCCACCTGGAACTTCTGGAAGTACCTAGTGGCCCCAGATGGAAAGGTGGTAGGGGCTTGGGACCCAACTGTGTCTGTGGAGGAGATCAGGCCTCAGATCATGGCACTGGTGAGGAAGCTCATCCTGCAGAAGCGAGAAGATTTATAACTACCCTGCCTCTTCTCCCACCACCCCCATCCACCCACCTGTGTATAGGTGACCAGAACTCAAATGGTGCTTCAAAGGGAAAGACCCACTGAATCTCTTTCCCTCACTCATGTCATGCCGCCCCTTTCACTCTTATAGGGGAAGAATTTTAGTATTTTTGATTATTCAAATCATAGAGCCATCAGTAGGAACTCCTGGCCAATGAGAATTCTTGGCAGTGAATCACTAGCCAACTAAGACATGTGGCAGGTAGAAGCAAATCCAGCAATAATCGCTCACCCTCTCAGGTCTCTGGAAAATGGGCCAGTTCCTACCTCACAGGGCTGTTGTGGGGATTAGGATAGAAAGTGCCGTGGGCAGAGCCAGCCAAATAGGAGGCATTCAATAAATGTTTTTTGCATATAAACAAAAAAAAATAGCTTGTACTCAATAAAAATTTGTACCCAACATGAGTTTCCAATCAATAGAAATCTAGGTCAAATATTTATTTTTTGTTGTTTTCCTCTGTGTGTTATTATTAATTACAAAAGATATAAGTCAAATGCCTGGGTTGGCAGATCACTTACCTGACCTCATGTGTGAAGTTCTGGTTCAATCCTCAGAACCGAAAGAGAGAGAGAGAGAAAAAAAAAAGGGAAATTCTTTGTAAGAACCAGTAATAGGAATAATATAAAATAAAAGTTAAACGCCTCCCCCTCGTTTTCTATACTCTCACTCCCTGGAAACAGACACTGTCAGCAATTTGGTACAAAACCATCCAGATCTTTTTTTTTTTCTTTTCAATCAAGCCAATAATTATTGCACAATAAAAATTTACAGACAAGCCAGGTGTGGTGGCACATGCCTGCAATCTCAGTGGCTTAGGAGGCTGAGACAGGAGGATCACAAGTTCAAAGCCAGCCTCAGCAACTTAGCAAGGCTCTAAGCAACTAAGCATGACCCTGTCTCAAAATAAAAAATAAAAAGGGATGGAAATGTTGCTTAGTGGTTAAGCACCTTAGGTTCAATCCCTGGTATAAAAAAAATTACAGACCAAAGCATAGTACAACAGCAAAAGCAAAGGATGTAAGTAGGTCATTCACAAAAGAATACAGATACCCAATAAGGACATGAAATGAAATGATACTCAGACTAATTTAAATTGGAAAGATTTGTGAAATGATAATACCCATCGTTGGTAAGGATGTGGGGGAAGTGGGCATTCACAAAAAATGTTGATAAAATGGAGCAAGGTTGTTTTGGTGATCGTTTAATTTCCCCCCTTGCTACTGGGTTAGATCTGTATATGCTACCATGGAAAGTTGTCCATTAAGTGAAAAAAGAACAAGTTGTAAAGCAGAATGAACACATGCACATGCATGTACAAAAATAGTATGACTAAACATAACATTTTTATTAAAAATTTTCAATGTTGGGGCTGGAGTGGTGGCTCAGCGGTTATGGCGCTTGCCTTGCATGCGTGAGTACATGAGTTTGAACCCCAGCACCACGTACACAACAAAGTGTTAGAGTAATGAAAGTCATATGAAAAACTAAATAAAAATTGCTTAAAAAATTTTTTTTCAATGTTAAATGAGAGGGAAGAATATAGACTAAACTGTGAATAGTGGTTGTCTGTGAGGGAGGTGGGGTGGACTAATAGGAGTCATTTTGTTTACATATTTCTTTAATGTCTGAATTTTGTATATACACACATACTTCACTTTTACATACATATAAAAAGAGTCAGCTAAATACTGTTGTGACGGGCAAAGTCACTGATGGATAATTCACCTTCCAAGCAAACTCTTCTCAAAGTTTCAGATTCAAGTCCCAGCTGTGCATGTGACTCGAAGCAAATTGTTCCACTTCTGTTGTGTTTCATTTTCCAACTAGACAAACAAAGGATTAAACTGTGCTTCCATTGTCACAGTATCCCTTAAAGTCGCTCTCAAAAGCTGCCCAGAGGGACTGTATCAGTGACTTGGTAGTTACAGCTCTTGCCTGGCATGTGTGAGGATGCAAGTTCAAACCCCAGCACTACATACATAATGAAGTGTTGGAGCAACAAAAGTCACATGAGAAGCTAAATAAATATTGAAAATTGATTCTCTCTCTCTCTCCCCCATCTCAAAAAAAAAAAAAAAAGAAAAAAAAAAAAAAGGCTGCCCAGAGCCAGGTACAGTGGTACATGCCTGTAATCCCAGCAGCCTGAGGAACTAAGGCAGGAGGATCGCAAGTTCAAAGCCAGCCTCAGCAGTTTAGTGAGACCCTGTCTCAAAATAAAAAATAAAAACAAAAAAAGGGCTGGGGATGTGGCTCAATGGCTAAGTGTCCGTAGGTTCAATCTCCGGTACCTTAAAATAAAACAAAAAACAAAAAAACCCAAACCCATGCTCAGTGTAGAGTGAAGGCTACCTGTGGGCCGACCATGAGCCTTTCCAGGGTGACCTCCTGCCTGCCCTCCTACACCCTGCTCCAAGCTCCAGCTCTGCACATGCGCATGTGCACAAATGCACACACAACTGTTGAACATCTCAGAACCGCATTCTCCTGAGCTACCTTCCTCCATCTACACTCACTGGCTCCTCCACATTTATGTACTTTGATCCACTCACCAAGGCCATCTCTTAGCTCCCTGCTGTCAAATCCAATGGACATCTCTGATCTTATTTTACTTAACCTCTCAGCCACACCTGACATTGCTGATGATTCTTTTCTCTCTGACACATTCTTTTTTTTTTAAGAGAGAGGGACAGTGAGAGAAAGAGAAACCATTTTTATTTAGTTTTTTTTTAAGAGAGAAGCAATTTTTATTTAGTGTTTCATGTGACTTTCATTCCTCAGACACTTCGCTGTGCACGTGGTGCTGGGGCTTGAACTCGTGTACCCATGCATGCCCGGCAAGCCCGGCAACAACCGAGCCACGGCTCCAGCCCCTGACACATTCTTTTCTCTAGGCTTTTCTGCCAATGTTCTCTCTCTCAAGTGAATAAGAGTCGATTTTACTTATTTTTTCATCTGGTCTTCATTTTTCCGATCCTTAGTTGTGTATGTGGTGCTGGGGTTCAAACCTGGGTCCTTGCGCATCCCAGGCAAGCGCTCTACCCAGCCTGAGCCACGGCTCCAGCCCCTGACACTGTTTTCTCTCAATTTCCCGCTGTGTCTCTGGATTCTCTTTCCTTCTTGGTGTCTGTTGACGTTTCCTCCTCTCTCCCCCCACCGTTGGTCTTTTTTGAGGTTCTAGGTCAGCCCTTTTCTTAATGTGCTCTTCTGCAGTTACCTCATTTTTTATTTCATGCTTTTGACCACCTGGGCACCCAGGTTTCCACTTTGTGTCTATGCTGAACTCATATCCAACTGTCTACTGGGCATCTTTACTAAAGGCAGCTCAATCCAACAGTCCAGAACTAAATTTGTCACCTTCACCGGACACACCTGCTCCCCCTTCCACCTGGCCTTTGCATCTCCTAAGCTTCGCTTTCACACACCGTTCACTCGCCGGCTTGCTCATTTACTCACTCCCCACGCATTTTTCCCTGTTGAAGCAGCTGCCTTCCTTTCCATCTCCTCTGCACAGCGCCTGCCCTCAGCAGATGAAACTGGATTACGTGGTAAGCATTTTGAGCATCAGCTCCATCTCTCTCTCTGATTGGAGCCTATCTGGAAAACAATGATAAGCCAACACTTTCCCAGAAGCTCGTAGTCCATTTTAGGATTCTATATTCCCGGTTCCTATAGATTATATCAGCTTTCTGCTACTTGCACATCCCTTCTAACACATTAAAAATGTCATTCTGGTGGCTCAGGGGCCTGAGGCAAGGGATTGCAAGAATTAAGCCAGCCTTAGCAATTTAGCAAGGCCCTAAGCAACTTAGCAAGACCCTATCTCAAAATAAAAAGTAAAAAGGGCTAGGAATGTGGTCAGTGGTTAAACACCCCAAGGTTCAATCTCCGGTACCAAAAATAAAAAGTCACTTTGAGCTCTTATTGACTGTCACCTTAGTCATTGGTTAACCAGTATCTGCTAACATCTTTGGCTTTAAATTAACCCCTTGGTTATCAGCTAACACTTGAGTAGTTAATATTTGATTATCTACTAATACCTTAATTATCTCCTAATGCCTTGTTTATAAACCAAATACTTTATTTATTATAAGTATTATTAACCTGCTAAGTGCTAAGATGTAACCTAATAAACCTATTTACTAAGCCTCTATTATTAATCAATATTTCAGTTACTTGCTTAAATCTTATCACTAATATCTTCTGCTGTTAGTTCTCCCTTATTTGTAGGAGATTATGATCCAAGACTCCCAGTGAATGCCTGAAGCCAAGGATAATTCCAAATCCTATATATAATGTTTTCTCCCATACATACCTATGATAAAGTTTAATTATGAACTATGCACAGTAAGAAACTACAAAAATAACCAATAATAAAGTAGAATTGTCATTACAATATACTATAATAAAAAGTTAGGTAAGTGTGTCCTCTTTCCCTCAACTGCCACAGGGCAAGTAGCACATATGGCATGGATATGGTGGACAAAAGATTAATTCACATTCTAGGCTGGATGAACTGAGATGGGTCATGATTTCATTATGCTACTCAGAATGACAAATTAAAACTCATGAATTGTTTATTTCTGGAAATTTCCATTAATATTTTCAGATTACAGTTGACCATGGATAACTGAAACTGTAGAAAGTGAAACCGTGGATAAGGAGGGATTGTGGTAGACCATGTGGGGATTCCCTGGAGCCTTACGATCAGAAGACACATTCATTCATCAATGTGCTTCTTGAGCACTGCTTATGTGAAAGTTGCTTGCTAAGTTCTAAGGATATTACCAGTGAACAAAATACACGTTTCCAACTGCCATGGTGCCTAGAGAATAGTGGAAAGACAAACACTAAGCAAATAATTACACCAATTATTTTATAATTACAACTGTGATCAGTACCAGGAAGAACAGGGAGCCGTAAGCATGTGAAAAAGTGGCACTTGACCTATTCTGGGGTTCAGAGGAAACTTCCCTGAGGAATGACATTAATGCTGAGAGCTGGAATTTTAAAAAAGAATTAGTAAAGAGACAAAAGTAGGGAGGTCCTAAGCAGATACAGTAGCTTGGGCCAAAGCTCTAAGAAAGGAAGATAGAGCTGGTGCTGCCTGGAGCCAAGTGATAAGTAGAAGGGCTGGAGAAGTAGGCAGGGACCAGTTCATACACAGCCTTGTATCCAAGTAAGAAAGTACAGTGCATGACTCAGCACGACAGAAATTGTCTTCTGTAGATGTGGGAAGACCTTTCGTACAGCCTCAAAGCTGAAGGCCAGAAACCTCAAAGCAGAGGAGACACTGAAGTAGTGGGAGGAGAAGTAGACTCTTCTGGGAGCTGTCTGGGGGACAGGTCACCTTGGAAACATCTGTGGAGATGAGCAGACCTGAAACCTCTCAACTCCAGCAGGGCCTACCTGGGGGTGGCTGGAAGGGGTCGCCCAGACCTGAATCCCTACAAATCAATTGCTTTCAAACATTCCTAGGCCCTGCTGGAGTGATTACATTGAAGGTAGTCCAAAGAACACAGTTTAAGAAAGAAACACTGCCTTGTGTATTACAAACGACTGTAGACAGCTTCTTCTCCTCTCCACATCTCCTTAAGTCCCCACATTTGAGCCTTCATCTCTGGTTTCTACCACTTTGTATTAGGATAGAGATTTGGTTGCTATAACAACAACCCAAAATAAGCACTGTTTAAAAATTCAAAGGTTATTACTATCCTGTGTGAAAGTCTGACCTTCACCCTGCTATGAATTTGTCAGGATCCCAGGCTATGGATCCCCCTGTCCCTTGCACATTGCCATCCTCAGGATGGTCCAAGATGGCTGACCACCTTAGCCATATTCCTTTAAGTTGTTGTTATTTTTGTTTTCTTTTGTTTTTAAAAGAGAACGGTTAAGAGGGAGAGAGAGGGGAAAAAGAGTTTCTCTGACACTTAGTTGTGTATGTGGTGCTGGGGTTTAAACCTGAGTCCTTGTGCATTCCAAGCAAGTGCTCCAACTGCTAAGCCACCGCTTCAGTTCCTCCTTTAAGATTAATATGGTATGTTCTACCCTTCAGGGCTTAGTCACATAAACACACCCAGATTGTTGAGATACAAATTTCTTTTTTTATAAAAGACATTTATTCAGCATCATGATCAGACTATTACATTTAACAATCAACAGCATCGGTGCAAAAAAAAAAAACCACAAAAACAACAACAACAAAAAACAGAGTCCACATTAAAACCCTTGTTGGAATGCTTTACACTTTCCACAAGAAAGAAACTAAAATAAGCTGTTATACAATTAGTCACAAATACAATCCTCACGTTTTTCAGCCCATACACTTGAGTATTCTCTAAACCAGGTCTTCTTTGTAGCAGCCAGGCCCTGCCACTGCTGTGCTTGGCTGAGTTCACAAATCTGTTGTAACCTGTAGCTTCCCTGTCACTTCTCTGGCTCTCCTCTCCTGCTAAGTTTTGTTTCCTGGCAGTATTAAAACCTGCCGCTGCCATAGCTGCTGCTGCTGCTGGAACCACCCTAGCTACCTAGGTTTTGTGGTTTGACAAACTATTGGCCTCCAACACCATAAGGTCCAGAGTTTCTGCCTCCAAAGTTTCCACCCTTCGTGGATCCAAAATTTGATGACTGATTGTTGTAATTGCCAAAATCATTGTAGCTTCTACCACCTCTAAAACTGCTTCCATCGTTACCAAATCCATTATAGCCATCCCGCTGCCACCATATCCACCACCACCATGGCTGCCACCAAAGCCACCACGACCACTGAAGTTTCTTCCATGACCAACTTCGTCATTTCCACCAAAACTACCTCCACGACCACCACCAAAGTTTCCAGAACTGCTTCAACCTGTATGGCTAGATGAAGCATTAGCCATCTCTTGCTTCCACAGGACTTTCCTCATTTCACAGTTGTGGCCATTAATAGTGTGATATTTCTGAATGACAGTATTACCCACAGAATCAAAAGTCAGAAAAGCAAATCTCCTCTTCTTTCCACTGCCTCTGTCGGTCATGATTTCAATAACTTCAATTTTCCCATACTGTTCAAAATAATCTCGTAGGTGATGCTGTTCAGTATCTTCTTTGACGCCACCAACAAAGATCTTTTTCACAGTTAAGTGGGCCCCTGGTCTTTGAGCATCTTCTCTTGAGACGGCTCTCTTTCCTTCCACCACTCTTCCATCCACCTTGTGTGGTCTTGCAATCATGGCTGCATCTACTTCCTCTATGGAGGCATAAGTGACAAACTCAAAGTCCCTGGAGTGCTTGGTGTTTGGGTCTCTCATTACCACACAGTTGTTGAATGTTCCCCATTGTTCAGGATGGCTTCTCAGACTCTCATCAGCCCTCCGATGAATAGCTTCCGCAGCTGTTTGGACCCTTTCAGGGACTCTGATTTAGACATGACAGCAGAGGGAATGGAGACTTAACGATGCTTTCTCGGAGGCGTCCACAGGCAGGAAGTGAGATACAAATTTCTCATTTTGTGTGGACATGTACCCAGATGGAAATCAGGAGTTCCTTTAGCACAAAAGGGGAGAAGAGGTGTTGAGGGGGTGGGGACAAGTAGTTGTCTCCACTCCAACCAAACCCTAACATCTTTCAAATCTCTTCCTTCTGCTTTGTGCTGCTGTTTCCTGCCTCACTCTTTGAGGTTGTGTATACTTTTGCTTCCTGTTACAGCAGCCAAATCTTTGCCCTAAGAAAAATAGTAGATGCCATGCAAGAAGGCTAAGAGGGAGGGCCTGGAGGAGATGTGAGGCTTTATTAAGCCTTCTTTCTCATTTCCTGGGCCCCAACTCCCACATCCAATTCATCCTTCACATTGCAAGCTGCATGAGGTTCTAAAGATCGTATCCAGGGGGCTGGAGCCATGGCTTGGCAGTTGGAGCGCCTACCTGGCATGTGTGAGGACCTGAGTCCAAATCACAGCACCACATACACAACTAAGTGTCAAGGAAACACAGGTTTCTGGAAAAAAATATTGATTCTAAAAAAAAAAAATCATATCCAAGGCCATTTCTTGTCTGTTCCACTATGCCTCAACTCCAAAGTGCCTGCAGTTTCTCTTTCATGCGCTCTTCTCCTTGCACAGGTGGAAACTCTCTTCCTTCACTTCACATAGTTATTTGCATTACCATTGTTGTATTTTTTTGAGCATAGAAAATGCCTGGCCCGATTCTAGCCAAAGCCCTATACAGATTTAATGCAATCCCCATCAAGATACCAATGGCATTCTTCACAGACATAGAAAAAGCAATTCTCAAGTTCATATGGAATAACAGAAGACCCAGACTAGCCAAAACATTACTCTACAGGAAGGAAGAAGTAGGGGGTATCTCAATCCCTGACCTGTTTTTGCTACTACAGAGCTGTAGTAGCAAAAACAGCATGGTATGGGTATCAAAACAAAACTGAAGATCAGTGGAACAGAATAGAAGATCCTGAGACAAACCCCCATATCTTTAACCATTTGATATTTGATAAAGGGGGCAAAAGTATAGTGTGGAAGAAAGATAGCCTGTTCAACAAATGGTGTTGGACAAATTGTACATCCATATGTAGACAACTGAAGTTGGATCCTTATCTTTTGCCCTGCACAAAAATTAAATCAAAATGGGTCAAAGATCTGGATATTAAGTCAACAACTTTAAACTTATTAGAAAAAGAAGTAGGGTCAACACTACAGGACATAGGAGTCGGCAGCACTTTCCTTAACAAAACTCCCATGGCTCAAGCAGTAAAGTCAAGAATAAATGAATGGGATGCAATTAAACTAAAAAGTTTTTGCACAGCTAAAGATCTAGTGAAGAGCATCAAGAGAGAACCTACAGAATGGGAGAAAACCTTTGCCTGCTACACCTCAGACAGAGGGCTAATATCCAGAATATACAAGGAACTAAGAAACTAAACACCCAAACCACAAATAATCCAATCAATAAATGGGCTACGGATCTTAAAAGAAATTTCTCATCATAGGAAGTCTAGAAAGCCCATAAATATATGAGAAAATGCTCTACATCATTGGCTATAAGGGAAATGCAAATCAAAACTTCAATGAGATACCACCTCACTCCTGTTAGAGTGGCAAAAATGAAAAATTCTCACAACAACAGATGCTGGAGGGGCTATGGGAAGAGAGGAACACTGTCACACTGCTGGTGGGACTGCAAACTGGTTCAGACACTCTGGAAAGCAGTGTGGAGAATCCTCAAAAAATTAAGGATGGAACCACCTTATGACCCAGCTATCCCACTCCTGGGTATTTTCCCAAAAGAGTTAGAATCAGCGTATTATAGTGATGTGGCTTCATCAATGTTTATAGCAGGTCCATTTACTATAGCTAGATTATGGAACCAACCCAGAT
>PVKS010030697.1:0-24160 GCA_004027875.1 Aplodontia rufa
TTTACTTCCTTCACTTTTGGAGACATGTTGAGAATGTCTTTGCCTACTCCCAAATGTTGAAGTGTTGGACCTAATTTGTCTTTTATAAGTTGCAAGGTAGCTGGTTTAATACCTAGCTCCTTGAACCATTTTGATTTGATTCTTGTGCAAGAGAAAGATATGGGTCTAATTTCAGTTTTCTGCAAGTGGATGACCAGTTTGTCCAGCACCATTTGTTGAAGAGGCTGTCACTTCTCCATGTAATATTTTGTCCCCCTTTGTCAAAAATCAGATGTTTAAAGATTTGAGGATTGTTTCAGGGTCTTCTATTCTATTCCATTGGTCTTCTTTCCTATCTTGATACCAGTACCATGCTGTCTTTGTTACTATGGCCCTATAGTATAGTTTTAGATCTGGAATGTCAAAACCACCTGTTTCATATTTCTTGCTTAGTAGTGTTTTGGCAATTCTTGGTTTCTTATTGTTCCAAATGAATTTGAGAATTGCTTTTCTATGTCTGTAAAGAACGACATAGGTATCTTTATAGGGATAGCATTAAATCTATATAAAGCTTTTGGTAGAATGGCCATTTTTATTATATTAATTCTGCCTATCAAAGAGCATAAGGATCGTGCATCAGATCCTTATGCTGAGACATAAGGAGACACCCCTACTGCACCTCCACTATGTAAGGGGAGAACAGCGTCTCTCAGTTGCCTGAGCAAAGGAGTCTTTTGGAGCAGACTGCCTGGTGGGAGTGAGTCAGGAGTTCAGAGTAGGCTCCTATGTAGCTGCTCCAGGACACAGCCACTGTTCACAGGTGGAAGCAGGAAGAGGAGGTATGGAACAGGTCCAGTCCCCAATTTGCTTAGGGGGCTTCAGATTTGTGGAGAAAAGAGGAGCCTTGCTCAGCCCTGTCCATGCCCACCCCAGCCGAAGGATCACTTGATAAGTCAAACTCTAACAGTCGTCAGTTTGGGATCAAAAATCCTGGAGGACTGGGAGTACAACCACTCCAGAGGGAGCAAAGAAAGCACCTCATCCTTCCTGCACATAAAAGCCTTAAGACTCCTGAGTTTCAGATCCCCAGGAAGGCTGTCAAAGACTAGCCCTCAGGGCATTCCTTAATCTAATCTCTTCACTGAAATCTCCTAGAAATCTCAGGAGTGTGAGGACATCCCAGTCCTCTACTTGAGATCACATAATTAAAGGCTGAGAGACCTTACTATCAAAACTCAGGTGGACAGTGAACATCTGCTCCCAAAGGGCACAGAGACAAACTTAGTGACCATAGTTCCAAGTTTTCAATAAGAATTCTTTAGTTTTTATTTTATTTTTTCTTTTTCTTTTTTGTAATTTTTTCTCTTCTTTCCTGTTTTTAACGTGTATTTGAGTGTCAACTGGAAAAGTTGATTGATTCATGGACATATAAAATTACTAGCTATTTCTGTTTTTGTTTTTCAGTTCTTATTTCATTTTGTCTTTGTTGAGGTTTTCTCAGTTGTCTTTCCCTGTTCTTTTGTTTTTGGGGTTTTTTTCCTTCCACTTCTCTCCTTTTCCCTCTATCTCTTCTGTCTATCCTTATTCTGCCTGCTGAGAGGTGGGATTTGAGTCCATTCACTTAGTACTTGATGTATATTGTGCCCTACCTGCATAATTTTCCTGCACTTGATTCTACCCTTATGTTATCACCCAAATCTTATTAATATTTCTTTCACTCTTCCTCTATTTTGTTGCATCTGTCTTTTTTTCCTCCAGGGTTTGTTTTTCTTTTCTTTTTCTTTGTTTCTCTTTCTTTTTCTTTCTCCAGGAAGTCATTCACCTCCTCCACTTCCTCTCTGTCCATGATTGGACAATATAACCTCCTCTCTAAATTTCACTTACATTCACTTCTCTCTCAGGCTTTCAATTAGTTTAAACATTTTGAACCCACATCATTCAGGCTGTGTAATCATTACCACCATGACTGACAAACTTAATAACTATTGTGTGCTTTGAAGCCTGACATAGGAGATAGTTAATACTAGTGTCACCGAAAATATTGAATAACACTACCATTTGTTCAATATGTGGAATTTAGCAGAGTAATATAGTCTGTACTAAATAACCAATTTAATACTGTTTATTTTATGCATTGGTTGTCCAAATTGATTATCTCCTATTAGCTCATGAGGAGTTGGAAATCTTAAGAGACACTAACAGTTCACAGGTTAGGGGTTTAACTTCGAAACTGAACTTTCTTGACAATACCCCAACCCAAGTAAGGGAAGGGACAAAACTCTCAAACCAACAGCAAAGATCCAAAGAAAAAACGACCAGATAGAGATCTCAGACCAAGAACTTGCTTCCATTTACAGTGTGAGAAGAAGCCTGAACAGACCTCATAAACACACCTATGCATGCCCTGGACTCTGGTCCCACCACAGCAGATGAGCCAGACACCTCCAAGGACCCCACATCCGGATACCAACCACCTGACATGCACATCCGGGTCTTGATACATTGGGCCCGTTCCACCACCAAGGGTCTCAGATGCCAGCACAATACATAGGTTGGTCTATTCTGGCCCACCCCACACATCTGGGACCCTAGCACCTAGTAACATACATCTACTGTTTAGCTTCAGCAACACAGTAGACTGCCCAGCAACCTCAACAGGTGCTAAGTCCGAGTCCTGGAACCTTAATCTAAAAGCTGCACCAAAATAAGACTCCAAGCATAAAAAGCCTTCTGGAAGGAAGAGGTCATCAGAGAGGTGGTATCTGATCCAACTCTTGACATATAAGGAAGAAGAACTCAGAGGCTTGTCTTGTTTCCACACAGGGATCCCCAATTCATAAATCCAGAAGAAACTCTTCAAAGATGAGGAATCAAACTAGAAGAAGTTCACCTCAAACCCACAACTCCCCTAGCAAAGAGTCCATGGTTAGGGACCAGGAGGAAAATGGAGAACAAATTATCAATGATCTGATAATGAAAAGGAACAAAGAACTAAAAGTGCTGATGAAGGGAATAAATGAGAAAACTCAAGAGTTGCAAAACTCTATCATCAAAGAAATAGACATACTCAAAAAGGAAGTAACAGAGCTGAAATCTTCAGTCAATGACATGAGAGGAACCATGGAAGAATTTAATAATAGGATAATTTCTGTAGAAAATAGAACCTGTGCTATTGAAGAAACAACTTCTGACAATGAGGACATGCTGACCAAGCTTGAGTGCACCAACAACAAAAAAGAAAAACAACAAAAAGAACATGATCAGAATTTTTAAAATGTCTGGGATGAAATGAGAACAAAAAATTTAAGAGTAATTGGGATACAAGAAGAAATTGAAACACAAATGAATGGCATGAGGATCATCCTCAAGGAAATTGTGAAAGAAAAATTTTCTCATATAAATGTTGAATCAGATATGCTCATCCAGGAAGCTTACAGGACACCCAATAGGCTTAATCAAATGAGAAATTCACCAAGACACATCATATTCAAAATGTGGTACAGGAATCTCAAGGAAAGAATATTAAAAGCAGCAAAGGAGAAATGCCAAATCACATTCAGAAGCAAACCAATAAGAATGACATCTGACTTTTCAACCCATATTCTGGAGGCAAGAAGGTCATAGAAAGAAATCTTTCAACATCTGAATGACCACAACATGCAGTCAAGAACACTATACCCAGCAAAGATCAGTTTAAAATTTGAAGGAGAAATAAGAACTTTTCATGATAAGATCAAACTGGCAGCATTCATTAACAGAAAACCAGTCTTACAAAGAATTCTCAAAGATACACTCCAGACCAAAGACCAACTAATCAATACATAAAACAACAAATAGAGGACATTTAATAAAAGTACATCCTATCAATACCCAACCAAGACTGCACAGATCTTTGTAATAATATGCAATGACTATGAACCACATACATACTTCTATTATAACACTGAATGTGAATGGTTAAATGTACCACTCAAAAGACACAGACTAGCAGACTGGATCAAAAAATAAAAAACAAAATCCAACAATATGTTGCTTAAAAGAAACCCACCTAATAGTCAATGGCATCCACAGATGAAGGGTGAAAGGATAAAAAAAAAACATCTACCATGCATAAGGCCCAAGAAAGCAAGCTGGTGTCACAATACTTATATCCAACAAAGTAGATTTCAAACAAATTAACTAGAAGAGAAAAAGATGGCCACTACTTAGTAGTAAAGGGAATCCTACAACAGGAATAAATAATCATAGTAAATATATACTCTCCAAATAACATTGCTCCCAATTAGTGAATAAAATACTTCATGACATAAAACCAATTGTGGACCTCAACACAATAGTACTGGGAGACTTCAAAAGTCCCCTGTCATCAATAGACAGATCATCAAACAAAAAAATCAATAAATAAATTTCCAACCTAAACAACTCCATAAACCAAATTGACTTAGCAGACATATATAGAATTTTCCACACCAAATCAACAGAATTATTCTCAGCAGCACATGGAGACTTCCCAAAACAATTTATAGTTAACAAAGGAAATCTCAGCAAATATATAAAAGTAGATATTATTCCATGTATCCTATCAGAACATAACACCACGGCCTTAGCAATCAACAGCAAAAATCATAACAAAAAACATACATATTCATGAAAATTGAATAATACTATATTAAATGAAGAATGAATCCAAATGGACATGAGAGCAGAAATCAAAAAATTATTGGAAGAGAATGAGAATGAAGACACAATGCATTGAAACCTCTGGGACAGCATGAAAGCATTCCTAAGGGGAAAATTTATAGCATTGAGTACCCACATTAAAAATGAAGAGAGATCCCAAATAAATAAGTTTATGCTCCATCTGAAAGCCCTTCAAAAGGAAGAATAATTTCACCCCAAAGCCAGCAGAAGACAGGAAATAATCAAGATCAGAGCTGAAATCAATGAAATTGAGAACAAAAAAACACGAAAATAATTGATGAAACAAAGTCCTGGTCCCTTGAAAAAATAAATAAGATAGACCCCTAGCCAATCTCACTAAAAGAACAAGAGAAATGAAGCAAATCAATAAAATCTCCAATGTAAAGGGAGCAATCATCACTGACACCATGGGAATCCAACAAATCATAAAATCATATTTCAAAAAACTATAGTCCTCCAAATTAGATATTACAGAAGATATGGACAAATTTCTAGATGCATACAATATCCCTAAATTGATTCAGGTAGATATTGAACTTCTAAACAAACCAGTAACAAGCACTGAAATCCATACAGCAATTAAAAGTCTACCAAAACCAGATAAGATGTAATGCTTTACAATCTAATACTTTTTTTTAGAGTTATAGTGGGAAGGGGAAGAGAGGGATAAGGGAGAGTAATGGGGGAGGCACTCCTGGGGATAAATGCAATATCCAGAATATATACACATTTTATATTATTTTGTTAAAATCTTGTAAGGTTGCTCAAAAATAAAATAAAATTAAATTAAATTTAAAAAAAAAAGTCCACCAAAGAAGAAAAGCCTAGGACCGGATGGTTTCCTCACTGATTTTTACCACAATTTTGAGGAGGACCTAACACCTCTCCTTATTAAGATATTCCAAGACATTGAAAAGGAGGGAACTCTCCCAAGCACTTTTCATGAAGCAACCATAATTCTGATACCAAAACTCAACAAGGACACAGCAAAAAAAAAAAAAAAAAAAAAGAAAACTACACACCAATATCCTTGATGAACTTGGATGCAAAAATTCTTAATAAAGTTCTAGCAAACCGTATTCAAAAACATATCAAGAGGATAATTCATCATGATCAAGTGGGGTTCATCTCAGGTATGCAGGGCTGGTTCAACATACACAAAACAATTAATGTAATTCATCACATAAACAGAATTAAGGACAAAAACCATATGACTATCTCAATTGATGCAGAAAAGGCCTTTGATAAAATTCAGTACCCTTTTATGCTAAAAACTCTACAGAAGATAGGGATCAAAAGAACTTTTCTGAACTATGTAAAGGCTACATACGCTAAACCCTTGGCTAGTATAATACTAAATGGAGGAAAGTTGAAAGCATTTCCACCAAACTGGGGAATAAGACAACGCTGTTCACTCTCACCATGTTTATTCAATATTGTGATTGAGACCCTAGAGGGAGCAATAAGGCAACAGAGGAAATCAAAGGGATAATAATAGGAAGAGAGGAAGTCAAACTCTCCCTTTTTGCTGATGATATGATCCTGTAACTGGAAGATGTAAGAACCTTCACCAAAAAACTGTTTGAACTTATAAACAGATTTAGCAAGTGGCAGGCTACAAGATCAATACCCATAATTCAATAGCTTTCCTATACACTAACAATCATAGGGCAGAAGAAGAAATCAGGAAATGAGTCCCATTCACAATATCCTTGAAAAGAATAAAATACTTGGGAATTAACCTAACAAGGGAAGTCAAAGACGTTTTGATGAAAATTATTGGATGTTGAGGAATGAAATCCAAGATGACCTAAGAAGATGGAAAGACATTCCATGCTCTTGGTTAGGCAGAATTAATATAATAAAAATGACCATTCTAGCAAAAGCACTATGTAGATTCAATGCAATCCCCATAAAGTTACCAATCCCATTCTTTATAGACATAGAAAAAGCAACTCTCAAATTCATTTGGAACAAAAAGAACTCCAGAATAGCCACAACATTACTAAGCAAGAAAGACGAAACAGGTGGTCTTGCTATACCAGATCTAAAACTATACTATAGAGCTGTAGCAACAAAAATGGCATGGTACTGGTATCAAGATAGGAAAGAAGATTGATGGAATAGAATATAAGACCCTGAAACAAACCCACAGAATTTTAAGCATCTGATCTTTGACAAAGGGGGACAAAATATAACAGAGGAGAGACAGCCTGTTCAACAAATGGTTATGGACAAACTGGACAGCCACTTGCAGAAAGTTGAAATTAGACTCTTATCTTTCACCTTGCATGAAAATCAAATCAAAATGGATCAAGGAGCTAGGAATTAAACCAGCTACCTTGCAACTGGTGGAAGAAAAGTTAAGAGCAACACTCCAGCATTTGGGAGTAGGCGAAGACTTTCTCAACATGTCTCCTAAAATGAAAGAAGTAAAGTCAAACATCAGTGAGTGGGATGTCATAAAGCTAAAAAGCTTTTGCACAGCCTAGGCAATGACCAAAACTGTCAAGAGACATCTTTCAGAATGGGAGAGAATGATGGCCTGTGATTCTCCTGACAGGGGACTAATATCCAGAATTTACAAAGTCCTCAAAAATCTGAACCTCCAAAACAATAATAGCCCAATTAATAAGTGGGTCAAAGAGCTAAATAGAAACTTCTCATCAGAGGACATTGAACAAGCCAATGAATATATAAGAAAGTGTTCTAAATCATTAATAATCAGAGAAATGCAAATGAAAACTACATTAAGATTTCACCTCATTTGCCAGTCAGATTGGTGAAAATGAAGAATATAAACAATAATAGATGCTGGAGGGGTTGCAGAGAGATAGGAACACTAACACACTGTTGGTGGAACTGCAGACTAGTATAGCCCCTCTGGAAAGCAGTGTGGAGAATCCTCAAAAAATTAGGGATGAACCCACCATATATGATCCTGCTATATCTCTCCTGGGTATTTTTCCAGGGTAGTTGGAATCAACACATTACAGTGACACAGCAAAATCTATGTTCACAGCAGCTCAATTTACAATATCTAAATTATGGAACCAACCCAGATGCCCCTCACTGGATGAATGTATACAAAAACTGTGAGATATATATATATATATATATATAAAATGAAACTCTACTCATCAATTAGAAACAATGATATTGCAGCCTTTGAAGGTAAATGGATAGCGATGGAAGAATCATGTTGAGTGAAGTTAGCCTAACCCAGAGAGTCAAGGGTCAAATGTCTTCACTCATCTGTGGTGCCTGGAGCTAGACCCTGGCCTGTGTGAAAGGTGGTCAACTCTCATGTATTAGACCCAGCAAAGTCGAAGCAATACATAACCTAGGGCATTTATGGAAACGTATCAGGAAGGAGGGAGGAGTGGGCAATGGGGAGTGGTAAATGTGGGAGAATAGGGTGACATCTAGAGGATAAATCTAATTTAAGTATATATATATATATATATATATATATATATGCATCATATTGTTTCATTGGATGCATTTTTATTGTGCAATAACTAAACTTTTTAATTAAAAAAAGGTCAAGTACAAGCTTTTGTGGAACAAATTTTCCTTTTCAAATAGCCAGGAATACAATTGCTTGGTCATTTTGGCAAATGCATGTTCATTGCGGGTGACTCTATTTATTTTTAACCAGCAATTCATGAGAGGTCCAGTTGTTCCAAATCCTTGCTGACCCTGGGCATAATAGGCTACTCAATTTTAGCCATTTTAGTAGATGTGTAGTGGTAACTCACTATAGCTTTAATTTGAATTTTTGAATGCATTTTAAACCATATTGTTTTTTCCCTGAGATATGTTGTTATTTCCTATGAAAAGAAAATAATAATGGATATTACTGGTCTCCAGAGGTCAGCATGAGTGACATTCTTACTGTATTGATTTGCAGGGGATGTCATAACAAGTACCACAGACTGGGGATTTCAGCAGTAGAAATATATTATTACACATTTCTTGAGCTCCTGGGTCAAGGTGTCAGCAGGTTATTTTTATTGTTTTTGTTTTGTTTTGTCTTGTTTTTTTCTTAGGCCTCTCTCTTTGGCCAGCAAATTGCTGTGCTGCCTTCTTTATGTATCTTCCTTCTGTCTGGTTTTTTTTTTTTTTTCTATTTCCACTTTTTATAAGGACACAGGTATCCTTATTGGATGAGGATCCACCTAGTGAGCTCTTTTTATTTTATTTTTTATTTGAACTTCATATTTATACATAATAGTTGGGTTCATACTCATAAACTCATACAGGCACAGAAATCAATTTAGGGTCACAATTCCTCCCCTTTATTCCCTCCCCCTTTTCCTCTGTCCTTCCTTTCCTCTCTCCTTTTTCCTCTATCCTACTAGACTTTGCTTTGCTAATCTATCAATTTGCACTAGATTTGTATTTATGTAATCTTATTTTTCTCTGTCCCTTTATTTTACTCTACCTTCTGCATACGAAAGAAAATAGTTATTTGACTTTCGAATTTCTGAGTTCTGCTAATTTCACTAAGTGTGATATTCTCCATTTCCATTCACTTAGGGGAAAATGCCATCATTTCATGATTTTTAGTGCCTGAGTAGAACTCCATTGCATATATATGAATAGATCACAATTTCTTAATCCATTTTTCTGAGGATGAGCTTCTGGGTTGATTCCATAATTTAGCTACTATGAATTGTGCTGCTATAAACATCGATATGGCTGTGTTTCAGTAGTATGTCTATTTTAGACCTTTTGTGAAAATATCCAGGAGAGGAAAAGCAGGGTCATATGGTGGTGGTACCATCCCTAGGATTTTTGGTCTCCATATTGCTTTTCAGAGTGGTTGTACTAGTCTGTGGTCCAACCCACAATGATTAAGTGTTCCTTTCTCCCCACAACCTCACCAGAATTTATTTTTGTTCATATTCTTGATCTTTGCAATTCTGACTGAAGTGAAATGAAATTGTAGTGTTTACTCTAAAGTCATGTGGACTGAAATGCCTTTATACTTTAATAAAGGCAAAGAAAATAATGATAAAAAAATCAAGGATAGAAGATATTCTTTGTTTACAGAAACAAAGTTTTACTTGGCATCACAGAAGTGTCCATTTAAAACATCAACAATTTCAAGTGCATTTACTATAAAACACCATTTTAATAATATTTCAGTAAGTGTCATGAAAATAAGTAAAGAATAGACATTATTGAAAGACATGCATTTTCTAGAAAGGACCAAATGCTATAAGAATAGAAAAAGAGTGAAATTAAGAAAGTTATGGAAATATATGATCAATTTCATTAATTAATAATTTAAGAAATCATTGTTCAACTTTTTCTCTTTTTCTTTTTTAAGAGGGAGAGAATTAAAGAGAGAGAGAATCAGTTTTATTTTTTCATCTATTTTCTGTTTCTCCATCACTTAGTTGCATATGTGGTGCTGGGGATCAAACCTGGGTGCTCTTACATGCCAGGCAAGCATCGTAAACACTGAGCCATCACTCCAGCACTTACTCAACTATAACTCTTTCAATGTTTAAAGAGTTATATGAATAAATTATTTGCATAGCTATTATTTTTAGAGGTAAATTTATCTGGAAATATTTCCTTAGCTAATTCATAATGCCCACTTATATATAAAAATTATTTTCCATTTACAAATTAAAACTTTTATTAAAATATATCTCATAGTGTTTTATTTTCAATTTGTTGATCGATTATACGGTGTCTGTTGTGGTTTGAATGTTTGTTTCTTTCCCAAATTCAGGTTGAAACTTAATTTCCACCATAGTGGTATTAACAGATGGATCCTTTGGGAACATGATTAAGTCATAATGGCTCTTCCCTTGTAAGTGGGATTAATGCCCTTATAAAATAGTCATGAGAGAGCGGCCTTCCCCCTCTGACCCTTTCTCCATGCGGAAACATAACACTCACCCCTCCAGGGCACTCTAACAAGGTGCCATTTTGGAAGCATACAGCAAGCCCTCATGAGACACCAGAACTTCCAGTGCCTTCATCTTGGACTTCTCAGCCTTCAGAACCCAAGGCTGGATGAGTCTCTTATTTGTGAATTACCCAGTCTATGGCACATTTGTTGTAGTAGCAGACACAGACTAGGAAAATATTAAAGGATTAGGGAGTCCCAGCAACAAAGAAATAAAAATGCCATGGTTCTTGTATTGTGCTCTTTGCTCACCTACTCCAGAGTCTTCTGTTTTCATCTTTACACAGGAAACAATTATTTTAAAATATAAATTAAATGTAGTACTGCAAGAGTCATTTGGGGGGCATATTTCATGTTAATCACAGTCCAGGCTTGCATTCACTGCTCTCACCCCTAGTTCAGAGAATTGTTCCAATTGTTCTCATTGTAGTCAATGAGAAGATACTCTCTTTGAAAGTTAAACATTATCAAACTGTGTGTTGCATACCCAGTGTATTAAGATCCTAGGGATCCTGTGACGAATTGTCACAAACTGGTTGACAGGAGAATGTGACATTTGATCCTGAAGAGTTTTGGCAGCTGCATCTTCAAGATCAACAGGTTGGCCAGTCCATGCTCCTGTCCAAACATAGGAGAGGCTTCTTCCTGGCCTCCTCCAGGTTTGATCATTCCTGGTGGTCTAGAACTTGAGTGGACGTAACTCCAAGCTCTGCTGTCTTTCCATGATCTTCCTCCCTGTCTCTACTTGTGAAAAATGTCCTTCTTTCTCTTACAAAGACATCAGGATTTAGGACCTACTCTAAATCTAGAAAAATTTCATCTCAGCACCATAAACGAATCAGATCTTCAAAGATACCTTTCTAAATAAGTTCTAGGAGGACATAGAGTTTGTGGGGGGGGGATACTCTTATCCACTATATCTAGATGAGAAAGAAAGAAAACATCATTTTAGGATGAACTTTTATGAGAAGTTACTTCCTGCTTTTGTTCATGTCAGGCACCATAAACTTGACTATTAAAATCAGGATAGGGTTGGAGTGGTGGCTCAGTGGTTTCAGCACTTGCCTGGCAGTGCAAGTACAGGAATTCAAACCCCTGCACCACGTACACAAGTAAGTGTTAGAGATACAAAAACCAGGTGAAAAAAAATAAATAAAATTGATTCTATTTATAAATAAATAAAAATAAATAAAATCATGGTAGATGCCACTAGTTAGTCTCTTTAAAAAGAGAGAGAGAGAGAGAGAGAGACAGTGAGAGGGAAAGAAAGAAAGAATCAATCAATTTTTATGTAGTTTTTCACGTGTCCTTTGTTGCTCCAACACTTTGTTGAGTATGTGCTGCTGGGGTTTGAACTCAAATACTTGTGCATGTCAGGCAAGCACCATAACTGCCGAGCCACCCCTCCAGCCCCTAGTCAATGTCTCTTAATGTAACTATTCCTGCCAGGGTTCCTTAATGTAACATTTTGATGATGGTAAACGATTTTGTTAGGAACAAATGAACTCACATCATTGAAATGTGCTATACACAGGTGTTCACCACCAAACTCAAATCACAGATACGCTGTTCTAAGATCACGTTGGTAGTCCTTGTCCTTCATCAGTTGAAAGAAGAGGAGAGCATCTCTTCTGACCTGGTCCAGGTGTTCTTCTGAGTGACACAGCTCTGTCCAGGAGCTGCCTTCCTTCATGTATTTAGCTCACATCTGTCAGTGGACTGGACATAAGAGTAATCAGACTCTGAAAGCTACACGACCCCTATGGACCCGCATAATGGGTGACCTCCAGCACCTGCTCACCTGGTCCCCAGCCCCTAAGGACCTGCTCTACTGAAGACCTCCAGCACCTCTCACCTGGTCCCCAACCCCTAAGGACCTGCACTACTGATGGCCTCCAGCTCCTGCTTACCAGGTCCCCAACCCCTAAGGACCTGCACTACTGATGGCCTCCAGCACCTGCTCACCAGATCACCAACCCCTAAGGATCCGCTCTACTGATGGCCTCCAGCACCTGCTCACAGGTCCCCACCAGGATGTTCCCGGATACTCCGCGTCATGCTTTCAAGACAGGGCTGAGTGCTCAGCCTGCCACCATGGGATCTGAGTGCCATGTCTCTGGTGGCTCCGTCTCAGCCCTGCTGTCCACTCTGCACAGAGCACATGCTTCACAAGATGCTGCACCTCACACCCTACATGCCACGCAGCATTACACAACACTCCTCTCCCCAGGAGTGTGTGCAGTGCCACCACCACTCTTTCCTGTCTGATATGGACAGTTCCTCAGGGTTTCAGGAGAGCAAGAATTTAATTTCCATACAAAGATGTTGTCTTCAATTGTTTAAGATGGTGACATCCATGGGTAAATCCAACCCTGCCTAAGGTCCCCTCCCCGCCTGTCTGAAGCACAGGCACGTGTTGGTATGTATATATTGCTTTTAAAAAGCGAGTGGAATATGCTGTCTTTATATTTTACATTCCTTAGGCTTATAGTTCTAAAGATTTTTTTAAAAGGACTGAGCAACATCTACATCTCATCCTGAACTCTCTTGGTGTCTGACTACCATCTGTAAACTTCCCACCACCAAGAAAATTCATAATAACAATAATCTTAATTAAAGCACAGAGTCATTTTAACATTAAGCACCAAATATTTAGAAGGTGAGCCTACTCATTACTTTTAAAGTTTTAATTCAATACAGATGAATGAGTGGGCCTGGGGACTCTGCCAGAAGTGGTGAATTCTCCCTGGCGGGGTATGTGCCATATACATGGCTAATCCATTTGACCCTTGATTGCTTTTAGGACTGAAAGGGTTGATGTACTTTGGAGAGAAGTTTCTTGCTAATCAAGTTTAATGTCAGTTGGGTCACCCTAGTTTTAATTTTATGCTACATTATACGTCTCTTCGGCTTTACTATTTCTTTTTAAAATAATATTGTATATGTTTGATTATTGGAATTAGCAGTCAAGAGCATGCTTTTGTATCTGTGCAGATATGCAAATTATTTAAAACTGAATTTCAAAAACCCTTTGTGTGCATCTTAATTCGTTTTGTCTTTCCAGATATTCATAAAGGATAGCCAAATGTGTTCTCACTTGCAGAAAAACTTGTGCCAAGTTTTTCAACTATAAAAATATTTTTCTGCTTCTGTTGTTTTTCCTGGCTACGCTATTAAAAATTATCCTAGTTCTTAAAGCACATGGCTCATAAAGCAAGGGGACCTAATTAGTCAGTTAGAGGTTAGAATATTGGGTGGGTGGCCTTGGTAGACATAGTTTAAACAAGCTTTTCAACCCAATTTCCTTTGCTCTCCTTTTTTAAAATAAATTTAAATTTTTAAATGAAAAATATGATAACTTTTATTTACTGTGGCAAATTTTACAGAAACTACTCATTGTACATATTCTTTCCTCTCATGTACCCTTGAAAAATGATATATTATTATTTTAATTTATCTTCTTTAATATTTTTATTTATGTGAATATTCCATAGTCCATGGTTTCATACACAGCTCTGCCATGGCTTTAAGATAGCCCATCATTAAGAAAATATGTTCCATTTATAATGTATGGATTTTTCAAATGGGTACTAAATTACTAGGTGGGAAAAAGTAAGACTTAAAATTTGGGGCTCTACATTTAGAAAAGTCAGAAAATTTAGCATAATTGGGGAAAGCAACATTTGCTTTGGGTTTTCATGGATACAAACGATGTTAGTGTGGGGATGACAGAAGGAGTTTATGAAGGGGAAGAGAGAAAATGAGAACCAAATCACAGCAATGGTAGCATACAGTCTATTTTTGAGAAACAGCTAGTGGATCGGATAAGCCAAGGGCTCATTTTCTACTTTAAAAGAAATGTAAAGGACTTGGAAATTATACCCCATGTTTTAGTTAACTTTTTTGTTGCTGTGACCCAAGAATCAAGCAAGAACAATTTTAAGGAGGAAAAGTTGATGTGGGGGTTCATGATTTCAGAGGTCTTAGTCCATATGTGGCCGGCTCCATTCCTCTGGGCTCCAGGTGAGGTGAACAACATGGCGGAAGAGTGGTGGAGGAAAGCCGGTCAAGGTGTGGCTCTAGGAAGCAGAGAGAGACTCCATAACAGATACAGAACGTGCAACCAAAGGCAGCTCCCAGTGACCCACCTCCTCCAGCCACACCCAGCCTGCAGCTACCAATTAATCCCTATCAGGGGACGCTCACTGATGGTTGAGCTCTTTAACCCAACCATCTCACCTCAGCAGTCCTGCACCGTCACACAGGAGCAGTGGGGAGAAGGCTTTCACCGAAGCCATAACACCCCAGGTATAGCACTTTGACATACTGGTGCTTTAACTAAAGCGGATTGGAGGCTGCAGAGCAGAGTCTCTGTGACCTTCCCCTACCCTCTGTTCTCATCCCTCTTCCTCCCTCAAGAAAGATGATTGAACTAAAACCCCTTCTCCTCCAAAGCCATGCTCCACACCTAAAACATTACCTTCCTTCCAACTTTCTGTAAACGGCCGGCCTAAAAGAAATTCTTTGCCACACTTGGCGAATAGGCCAAGAGATCTTCATTCCAGAGTGCTCCTGCCTTATGCCTGGCAGGGAGACCAGGGGGAATTGGCATAGAAGGCTGTGCTGGGCCCCCCTCTGTCTATTACCCTCTGCCCCATCTAATTTCCATGTGGTTTCCACTCTATATCAGATCTAAGTACCTTTGGATCTTTGGGTCTTCATTTCTGAAGGCTCCTCTGTCGTGAAACTTTGATGAGATAGATCTGCTCTGTTTTACACTTGTAACCTGTCTTATGTTAGAGCAGGGTCAGCTGTGACCCTAATGATAAGGAAGAAAAGAATCAGTCCCTTCTTCCCTTAAAAGTGGCTGAAAAAGATGATTCTAGATGGAGCTGCTGGTATGTGTGAGTAATTTCATACAAATTATCTCATCCGGTCATGGTAATGGTCTTAAGCATACTTGTTATGATTTCACAGATAATAAAATTTGAAATAAGGTTCATGCAATAAGCTGTCTGAAACCACAAAGTGAGTAAGTAGAGCCAAGCTTGAAGCCACTGCGCTGTGAATTCTGGGCTAGTGTTTTCACCAGGCCCTAGAGCATAGAGCAGGCCACCTGCTATGACAAGGACAGCAGGTGGAGGGGACCAAACCATGGAGCTTGGCAGATCAGGGAGAGCATTCACTTCACAGCATTCACCCCAATCAAGCTCAGTGAGATCTTTACACACCAGGTCTAAGGGAGAGTTCTAAGTGCACTTAGTACTTCTGTAATGTTTCTTTACAGTATGGGTCATTCCACAGCTCTAAATCTGAACACTCACCAAATGCAGCTATGTCACTATGGCTCCAATTCCTTTTGGACTTAAGCAGAAATGCCAAATGTTCAAGCCTTGCTAAAATGTTCCCTAATTCTTCCCAGGAAGGTTCATTATTAATCTCCATTAATTCTCATCAATTAGTGTATGATTCTTAGAATCCTGGTCCAAAAAATCAGCCAAAGTGAACCTTTACTCCTTGGAGTTTTGATTATCTTAGGTGTTTTGTTATAATGAAAAGGTGACTAACACAGAGCTTTGCAAACAATGAAATGTCACATGCCTCAAAGTCTTTCATTTTATGTTGTTCTTGAGGTGGTCCAGGAATCGGTGATTTTAACGCTACTCAATAGTCTAACATGCAGGTTGGATGAAGAATGACTGTCCCCTAAACACCAGGTTAGATTTATATCTCAAGGAATCTTGGACTGCCACATTTTAAACAGCTGACCATGATAATGTCCTTTGAAATACTTACATATGCCCCATAACCTGTCATTCAACTGCTCTTATAAAAAATATTCTGGAAAAGAAGGAAAATACAGAAGGAAAATTATGCACAGAAGAAGTAGAAGCAGTCGAGTAAAATGAAATCTATGTATCCATGTCCATATAAACACAGTCTTCAAATTTCCTTTTTGGGTATTTTCTTTGTGCAAACCTGACTGCTCCCTTCAAAGCATTGAATTTGCACCCATGATTTTTTTAACCACAATTTATACAATTAAGTGAGCATAACTTATTGCATACAATATGGAAAACTTCCGTCAGACCTAAATATCAGAATCCATCTGTCCTCACAGTGTTTCCCACACTGACCCCATTTTTCTCCCCAACATGGCCACAGTCCTGTTTCCCTTTCCAGTTGGGAGACATGAGCTGGTCTTGCATATGCATTCTGCCTTGGCTGCCCCTGGCCTGTTCCAGAAACCTCTAAGTCATGCTTACATGAAAACCCCTATGTCTAGTTCTTTTCTCTGAATTATCTAATTTATTCCTTTAAGACTCAAGTGCTTAAATGTCTACCCATTTATGAGGTTGCCCTATTCCAAATCCTCTGACAGTTCTTAATTTTGTTCAGAATGGGTTTTAAACACTGAAATACACTTCAATGACCCTTTGTTTTCCAGAGTTTGCTGTAGTACCTAAGAAGTAACCCTTAGCTCAGTTGGCAGAGACATTTTGTTTTCTGGATGCATTTTAAACTGTGCCCAGGAGTCTCTTTTTGAACATGACTTCTGCTCATAAACTTGGTAATAAAATATATACCAGGCAATTTCCAAGGCACAGGGGATTGGATGCTGGGGATGAGTAGGGACACTGCAACGAGAACCAAGGACAGTTTTAAGAACTGCAAGGTCCACCCCACCCCACTTAAGGCACGGGAGCCTGACCTTCTTTTGGATTTGTCCTGTAAGTTTTGCCTCTTGATGGGGACCCAGCCTGTGTGTATCTAATGCAAAAGAAAAACACAAAACAAAAACAAACAGAAAAATCTTAATTCTATTTGCTAAGAGCAAGCTTTATGTGAAATTTTATCCATCACTGAAAAGATTTTTTACATCTAAGTACTTTGTGCATTTTTCTCTAACCTGCTGTAGTTTTTGAAAAGAGAGATTGACATGTTTCTTGTTCCCCTCATTATATCTACCAATTGTTCAATAAAAGGTCTTTCCACGGTATTATTAATTTCTTTACTGAACAGGCCAAGTAGGGACATCTTTTGGTAATGCTGCATTTTCAGAGAACATTCTAGAGTTCTGTGACTTGGAGGAGTTTCTCAACGTTCATCTCTGCACAGAAAGAACCTAACTTTTCTCCATCTGGAGTGATATTCCCAGGGGGACTTGACGCTGAGTTAGGAACTCATTTTTCTCATGGTTCAAGTTTGCTTTTCTGTGCGTGTATTTATAAGTTTTTCACTTTAGGATTTCCATAGTTCTTTGTGGGCCAGTATATGTCTTAGGCCATGAAGAACATTCATGAAAAAGGAGTTGTAATTTAAGCAGTGTCCACTCGCCTGTGGGTAAATTCACTTCATTTTGTATTTCACACCCAAATTTCCAATGTTATATTAAATTTGATACCTGTACCTTACAAAGCTCATATATTAGCTTGATTATTTTAATAAATATCACCATAATCATTTTTACTGTTCAGTTATAGAATATTAGTTTTCCAAAGCTTTATTAAACATTAAAAGTAAAGACAACCACAAAGTAAAAACAAGGTTGCTAGGTTGTTAAAAGTAATAAAATATAAAATTTAATGTAAGTCTAATAGAAAGACCTGTTGCTTATGTGCTGTAAAGTTCAGCTTCTAATTGTGAAGAGAACTCTTGGAAATGAAAAATATTTTAAAAAATTAGCATCTTAATATCTAAAGTAAAAATGCATGAGGCTGGGATGAAATTTCCAGTTAAAGTGTGTTCTATGTCTGAAATTTCCAGTAAGTGCTTTGGCCAAGGATTTTGGAATTAGCAGTGTTTTACACATGTGAAAGAAAAGACTGCCTTCTACAAACCCCCATCTCAGTGGGTTGACATTTGAGTTATCGTTTATTCTTTTCCTGCGACTTAGAGAAATAGAAAAAGTTCGATAGTGTCACAAGACAAGTTCTGTGTTTAAATAGGTGATGGGATACCTGAAATTAGACTATGTCTGGTTTATTTTTGTTCTAGTCTCAGTTAAAATTTTGTGGCTATTTATTTTTAATGTACCTAGAGGTCTATCAACAGGAACAGTACATTTTGCTTCTGTGATTGTGGTGGTCATTGACCCCAACCCAAATGTTTTATTAGGAATAACCTTCCATTTCTCATACTAAATCCAGCTAAAATTGAAGTGGAAATTTCCCTTAAATGGTCGTATATTAGAAAGTTCTAAAATATCATTTGTCACGTAAGTATTTGGGGAAATTGACTTCGTCTTTATAAAACGCATTAATGCTTTATTCAAGGAAGTATAAGAAATGGTATTTTTTTCTTTCTAAGAAAACACCAGGTCTTTTTGAAGAATGTATGCATTGTGTATTTCAAAGTGAGTTATCTGAATCTTAATGTAGCAAAATAAATCAACGAGCACCGTGACACCACATTAGGCTAATTCAGTGACGTTTGCATCTCTGATCTTCATTTTTTAGTGGAAACAAGTCTGATTACCATTCGCACAGACAATTTATTAAAATTAGGAAATTGTCAGGAGGCCTGAGGCAGCAGCTTCACATTTACTTTTTAAAGTTGTCCTCAATTTAACAATAGATATTGGGATAACTTTTATTCTCTTCTTGGGCTCAGCTGGAAGAAATTTTTACCACAAAGGAAGCCTGATTTTATACATGTTTGACTTAATTCAGAGGGATTTATGAATACCACAGTAGCCTGTTTGGCTTGGCTGTGAATAATGTGAGACAGATAGCTTTCATTTCTTTTCAAGCTGAAGTATCTGATGTTTTCTTGATGACTCGTTTTAGTGAAACAGAATTTTTTTTTCAATGCTAGGACTCAAACATCCAACATCTTTATTTGTTCATTTTTCACACACTTTCTGAAATTTGTGAGAAAATCTGACTTACAAATAGAAAACCTTAAAAAGTATGAAATCAAAGTAGCTGTTTAAGCAAAAAAATATGGTGCCAACTCAGATTTAATATTTTATTTTCTTCCTTAGGATAGCTAAGAGGAAACAGTTGTGGAAATAAACTGTGTCCGAATAGCATACACTTGGACCATCGTGCCAGCTGGCATTGAGCTCTTGGATTCCAATTAAAACATGGCTGATCTGTGGCTCTGGGGGAAGAGATGGACTTGGATGGATGTGCCTTAGTGGGTATTTATTGGCTTGGATTGTGACAATATGTATTTCGATAATTATCATTTCCTTTTTCATACTCAGTACTTAAATCGCTTGGTAATGGTGGTGTCATTCCCCATGCAGCTACTGAGTTCACTCTGGTTGGAAGAAATGAACTTGCTTAAAACCTGCATTGTCACAAACTCTCAGATTTGGAATTCATGGATAGGACGGGAGAGCACATGAGAGGCTTTGCTGAAGCACATGCATACTAAGGATCTTGATAGCACTCATCATCTGGTGATGTTTCTGGATAGCAGACCTTAGGTCCTGCTCTGCTGGGGGATGCATGAAGAATCCGAGGGACATGGAGACAGTTTACACATGGTCGTTGCCTGGAAGAAGCCCCAGTGCACAGACTCTCAGGACATCTTCTAATCTTCTATGGGGATAGCATTCCTCAAATTTCTTCTATCCCTCCTCGGAATTTAGAGGCACCAGTGAAGGAATTTGTGGATCTTACTATTGAGGTAGCAGTCTAACTTCAAGACTTTCAGGAATCCACTGTGGGAAAAGGGGAGATGGCCAGGTGTGGCACATGCCTGTGACCCCAGCAACTTGGGATGCTGAGGCAGGAGGATCTCAAATTTAGGACAGCATGACAACTTAGATGCTGTCTCGACATAAAATTTTTGAGAGCTGGGGATGTATCTCCATGGTGTAGTACACTTGAGCTTAATCCCAGTACTCCTGGAATGATTTTATATTTATGATCCTATATAATCATCACTCATGCACAATGAAGGCTAATTTGTTGTCACACCTTAGTTCATACAATTTAGCCCTCATAACATCCCTTTACAAGACAGTAATATGATTTAGCAATATTACATAGACAGTTTTGTGATATTTTAGGTTGCTCAAAAGCTGTTTTCCTGCCTTAGTACAGGATGTTGGACTACTGATACAACGTCTCTTGAGAGCAAGGGCACTGGTCATCATGAGCTGCCTGAACATCTCCATTTCACTTTTCATTTGCTTGTGTGATTTGTGTCACAGAATTGTGTTGGAGAAAGAGCTGCCCACTTTGTGCTTTCGCATCTTCATTCTTTCAGTCACGGATGGTCCTGTGGACAAGGATTTACCTGCTGTTTCTAAAGAAGAATTTACTGAGGATGTTATTCCCTTTAACTTCCCCACCAAACACTGACACTATCCTGAAATTGTCCTTTTTCAAATAAGTGACGTTGACCTCTTGCAAAATAAAAAAAAATGAATGAAACATTTGCCTACATGGACAAAATTCACAATTAAGGACTCCAAAAGACAGACAAAGTGAGATCTGAAATTTTCACAGTGGCAGCTTGAAGATCTTCCTTAATGTTACATGAGCAGCAAATCCAGATGTGGATGTGAACTGTGATGTTAGGAGATAATTATGCTTTATTTTCTAGAGACTCAAATTTAATTTCTGGTAAATGAAAACTATATCTTTTGCAAGCACAGTGAAACAAGTTGCATTTTAAAGTAAAAATTAAATTAATTTGCTTTATGTGTACAGTGTGACAGTTTACATGTGCCTCTGATATCCACTGAAGCACAGTGCTTCTTGGGATATTTTCTGAAATCTTAATAAAATGTGAAACTTTCATCTACTATTGAAAACTTAATAAAATTGGGATTCATAGTGGGGAAAAATATCTGAAGCTAATATCTCACCTTCAGTGCTTGGCATTCAGAGGATGATTATAATTTGTTCTGTGTGTAATCTAAAATTAATTTTCTTCTTTATTATTAAATTTTTCTTTCTCACATTGTTTAGAGTTCTTTTTTCCTGGTCTCTCTTATGAATCCAGAACATAATATAGAGCCTGAAAATTTTCAAAATTTTTCATCAATATTGTTTCTTGGTGAATACTTAGACATTTTCAAAAAGAAGACTGAAATTCCAACAGTAAATAAGCAGTAATATGATTTTTCCTTACTTCACTGCCATAATATGTCATTGTTTGCAAAGAAAGATTCTCAAGAAAGGAGATGATGCAAATGTGCTTATTTGAAGAACTGGTGCTTCTCTGGACTGTGGTGGCTAATTATCTCCCTGCCGCCTTGAGGGAGGAGCTGGTGGATTTCATACTGCACAGGTTCTTCCTTGGATGTCAGTGAGCTGTAAACCACATGGCTTTCAGAGCCTGGAATGTAATAAGCAGATGAGCAGAGGATTCCCCAAGCCACTGAATGGCAATCGTTTGATGTGGACTAAGTTCAGAAGAGCTCAGAGTGTAAGTGCCCCACCAGCTTGCTGTCTAGGAATCCCATTCAGCTTAGTTAAGGTCAGCTTATTGCTATTTATGTCACCAGAGTTCATGTCACCATTCCCTTAGGGAAGAGCTGGAAACCAAGGCTTCAGCATCCTCACCATCAGAATGGCAGGAACAGTGCCTGCTCCATAGAATCAGGGTAAGGGTTGCATGCATCTTGCCTCCTAGCTATGTATTACTACAGGCTATGTATTACTATTTTTAATTGATTGAGCAAAATCAAATGGATGATTATTGATGAGCTTACGTTTACTTTATTCCTATTTTTCTTTTTTGCATTATGAACAAATAATAAAATTAAAACTTTCTCAAAGACTCAGTTTTTAAGAATTTTTTCTGTAGAATTACAATATGTACTTTGGGAACAAATATTGGAAGGTGATGAGGAGTAACTAAAGACGCTGATGGGCAGAATTCTTGAGTTACCAATAATGAAAGAGATTATTCTCCATCAAGTTGGTTCTTGCATATCTCACATAAGTTTCTATCACTCTGCTGAACTGAGGTTTTATTTTTATTTTTGATGGGGTCGGGGAAGATAGAAGAAGCCATATTGTAATTAGTTGTAGAATTGATCAGTTGATCATTGGAAAGATCGTCTTCTTTTATTCCCATAACCGAAACAAGATTAAAAAGAATTGAGGATGAATTTTCCATATTAACAATAATAGTAATAGCAGAGGAGATTGGAGTCCTTGAGAACTACAGTTGCTGATTTGATGTGTTCACTTATGATATAATCACATTTGTATGTACTAAAATACTTCTATTACAATCGGTTGGAATGACACATATAAGGAAGGAAGTGCTGGGTGTTCTCTTCTCACAGCCATCTGGGGGCTGTTTCCATTGTTATTAGTAATAAAGCCATCAGAACAGGTCCCCGGACAAACCAAATCTAACTGAATGATGACCTTGTCCAACCTCGCCCATCGTCCACTCAGCTTCCTGTGAATAACCACCAAGAGATGGTATGTTTCAATCAGCTTTTTTGCCATGAGACCAAATAACTGAGTGGAACAATTTCAGAGGAGGAGGAATTGACCTGCTGCTCATGGATTCAGAGGTCTCCGTCCTAGCTGGTGGACTCCAGTGCTCTATGCCTGAGCTGAGGCAGAACATGAGGGTGGGGTCTGGTGGAGGAAAGTGGCTGAGAGCATGATGCCAGGAAGCAGAGAGAGAGAAAGAGAGACAGAGAGAGAGAGAGAGAGAGAGAGAGAGAGAGAGGGAGGGAGAGAGAGAACCACTCTTCAGGGACAAAAGGCACTCCCCCAGGGACCAGCCTCCTCCAGCCACACCTTGCCTGCCTTCAGTCACCACCCAGTTCAACCTCATCAAGGGATTAATTTACCAATTAGTTCAAGGCTCTCATAACCCAGTCTTCTCACCTCTAAGCTTTCTCACATTGTTTCACACAAGAGCTTATGAGGTCACCTCATACGCAAACCGTAGCAATACAAAAAACAGTTCTAGAAATATGATCCAAATTTAATCTACAAATATCTCAAGTGCTACCCAGAAAGTTTAACTTCTGTACCTACTGTGTGTTGAATTCCCATTTCCATGCACCTGCTCTAGGACACTCCATGTATTCCTACTCTATGAAAGGCAAACCAGACAGTTTTTTTGACTGAATGTGTACAGAACTTTGATTTAAGGTCTTCTTTCCATGAAAGCTCATTTCACTGTGTACCCCAACTTTAAAAAATAAAGATTTCTTGTATAGTGATAGAAAATTAGTAAAATAATATCATATTCCTTTTAAAAGTTCAGGAATCTATTTCCCAAATGCATTACACAAAGAACAACATACATTCATTCCACTATTAGAAATGATGACATGTAATACATAGCATTCTTATCAGAAGCTTGAATTTTGATGACTATTATTCAAGAACACTTCCGGAAGACTATTGTTATAGATGTTTAGTAAACCTGGATATTACTTTATCCCTCTTTATCTTCATAGGTTTAGCCAATAATTGGAGCCTGCACTTCTCTGTGTTACTGAATTACTTGGTTTTATATATTTTGTTTAGCGTTCTCATACTGTAGTAGAGTAAAAACTGGCCTCCTCAAAGATGTCCACACAATAATCCTTAAAATATATCATGTGTTACT
>PVKS010030698.1:0-24156 GCA_004027875.1 Aplodontia rufa
CCCTGGCCTCCCTGGCCTCCCTTGGCCTCCCTTGGCCTCCCTTGGCCTCCCTGGCCTCCCTTGGCCTCCCTTGGCCTCCCTGGCCTCCCCTGGCCTCCCTTGGCCTCCCTTGGCCTCCTTGGCCTCCCCTGCCGCCCACGCTGCTAATGCTTGTTCCTGTTGGTTGAGACTCCTGCCCAGTGGGTGCAGGCAGGAGGATAAGCTGGAGCGTCACAAAGCTCACTGCTGTTCTCACCAGAATTCAGCCACTTGTTGAAAGGAGAACACTATCTAACCTCCGCAGTCCCTTGTTTAGTTTTCTGCATCCTGAAAATGGTGGGCCGGACAGCGACTTTTTTTTTTTTTTTTTTTTTTTGCTATCTCTTTGCTTTGCTGTGGAGAGAATGTTTGGAGTTCCTCTTCTGCCATCTGTGCTGAAATCACTTGTGTGTTTTTCTTTATACTGTAGTTAAATGTGTGTTAGCTGACTTAATGAAAATGCACTGAAAGCAGAATGATTGTTTCAGAAAGTTCTCTGAATGTCTTGTGCTGCTGCTGTGTTTCAGGACTACGATGATGGATATAGCACTGCATATGATGAGCAGAGCTACGATTCCTATGATAACAGCTACAGCGCGCCAGCTCAAAGGTAAGCCAGTCCTCGCTGCCGGGCCCTCGAGCACCGCGTCCTCCACATGGGCGAGCTCTGGGCAGGCGTGATGAGCGGCTGCTCAGGCTGATTTGACTTTGTTTTTTATCTCTTGTAATCAGAGAATCACGCTGTCTTGCCAATTAGCATACATTAGTCTACCGTTGAAGAATTCAGCCTTGAGAAATAAAAATTAAAATTTATTTATTGTGAAATTTTGACTTAAGTGTTCACTGTATTCTGAGGAGAAACAACAGCCTCAGAGGGTGTGGCCAAAAATACCATGGGAAGTGTTTAATGTCCTGCCTTCGTTCCTGTGGACAAGAAGCCGGAAGTTCTGTTTCCTAGTCGGAGCGCGTTGTGATTTCTTAGCAGCGGTGCACTTGCTCCCTTCCCGTCCCTGCTTGTGCATAATGAGGTGGTCCTGGCTGGTTTCCTAAGGAAGTATTTACCCAGAAGTAAGTGTCATCGGCAGCAGGGCTTTGTGGTTGCTTCTCCTGGAGACGTCCCTTGGTGTCCGTTGGTGTATGAAGTCGGCGTTACTCTGTGCTCAGAATGTGCTCCTGAACGCATGGAGCTTTTGCTTCATTTTTGCGGTTCTGAGTGGAGGGCAAGGATGGGCTTATGTGAAGCAAAATACTGGATCACAGTGATTATGCAGTGTGAGAACGTGGACTCTACGGTTATTCTGATGAAAGAAAAATTCCTTTTGAACTTACATGGTGCCATTTAAGGTTGGAACACCCAGGCTTCTTAGTTGTTAACTCTAGGACCCAGGCAGATAGGGTTATTGATAATTTTTCTGTTTTTGCTCCCAACAAAACCATCAGGCAGCTTTCAGGCTTCAGCGGACAGCAGTTCTTTAGAGTGCAAGCCTGGGCTGCCCATTGCTCCCTAGAATGAGCTGGGCCTAAGCCTCTGAGCCCTTGTGGGACACAGTGACATCTCAGTGGTTACCCAGTGCCTTTCAAGAGGCTGTGGCACTGCTGATATTGGAGAAATGAAGAAAGGCATAAAAATTAAGTCATTTGCCAAAAATCACGCAGCAAGTGGAAAGGTGGAATTCTAAGTCAGATCTTCTGACTCAGTTTTGTACTCTTTATAAATACCTAGGTCTTGTCAGATTTTGTTTAATAACGTAAATATTCATAAATACTTCAGTTTCCATCTAAATATTCTTCCACCTCCACAACATTTTCTGTGTGCATCGTGCACTTGCAGTGCCGTCCTTTACGTTTCATAAGGCCTACCATCTAGGGAGCGGTCCAGGACTAAAGCTGACAGAGAAGACTCAGGTGGTGTGGCTTCCCAGAGCACCTCCTTTCCCCCCGGCTCCTTCCAGGGAGTCTCCCTGTGCAAGCCCCCTCTAGCATCTAGGCACTGACTTTCAGATGTAGGTACATGTCACTGCTTGAGCTGGATGTGTGGTGTGAGCAGCTAGTGTGTCCAGATGCTGGGCCAGTGTTCTTCTCTTTGATTTCACTCTGACTCTGGCGGGCTCCGGTCCAGGCATGAAGTGCTGGGTCGTGCAGGAATGTAGCTCCTTGCAGACCTTTGCTTTTCAGTGCCTGACACAAAGAGCCAGAGTCAGAGCATTTATCTTGTTGACACTGATCTGCCGAGGTGCGTGGTCCACAGCGCTGGCTCTGGTGAGCGAATAGAGAACAAGGAGGAGCCCACGTTAGCCCATGGCCTGGTCCCAGGCTTGGCCTCTAAACTGCTACTTAAATATTTTGTTCAATCCAAATGACCATGGCAAGAATTAATGTACATGATGAATCTGAGGCTTAGGGATGATCTCAAATGGGAACTGGAGCTACCCAGCTGCTGGCCTGTTGGCTTGACACTGTCACATATGGTCACACGATTGATTTTAAGCATTCATTCCATTCCTGTGGTCATCCATTCAAGCAATATTTAATGTGTATTTTGTGTTAGGCACTGCACTTGATCATTGGAATATAAAGATTAAGATGACTCTTATCCTTGAAAAACTGACTGAAAGGAGACAAATATAAATACTTAAATGCAGTGGTGTATGCTAATCACTATGCAAAGTCTGGGGAGAAACTCAGTGTTTCCATTAAAAGACAATGCTAAATTCTGATTTGGAATTTGGGGCACATCCCTGAAAAGATGAAGGATAGGTAGAAGTCCTCAAATGAAAAACCATGAAGGGAGTGCCACAGAGCAAGTCTAGGCACAGAGACATGAGACAAATGTGTTTTGTGGGAAGGACACATAATTCTGTGTGTCTAGAGCTCATGAAGGACTGGAGAAAGGAGACTGCGGGTGGAGTGCGCCTTACTCAAGGTGGTTAAGAGAGGCTGTCAAGTTGCGTGCAAGCTAATGATGCTTAGACTCGAATTTAGAGGAAGAAATTAGCTGAAGGTGCAGAGGCTGATTGGCAGATGGTGAGCCTTGGGGCAGAGACCAGTGAAGAACGGGGCGCATTATAAATTATAAGGCTTTCACTTGTCAGGAAAAACTCACCTGAAGAAGCGTCTTGCATGATGGACCATCTGCCTTCTCTAGAGTGATCTTTCCAGGCTGCAGCTCATCCTGCCTGAAGGTTACTGCACGTGTGGGCAGTGCAGAGCCACTGTTGGCCAGGCACTCCCATCGCTCACTTAGTCCAAGCAGTATGTACAATACACACCTCCTTTTTAAGAAGTTAAATAATTTGCTTAGGATCATACAACTCAGAAGCAAAGGAGAGCTGTGGACCTAGGTCTGCTGGACACTAAACACGCAGATCTTGCACCAGGCCCTCCCTCCCCGCCTCCTCCACGCAGGCACTGTGGGGCAGAGGGAGGGGAAATCCTCTGTTACGGAGTCTGCTCTGTTAGTAGCTTGCTAGGCTTGTTATCACAAAGCTCAGTCTGGGTGGATTAAATAATAGACATTTATTTCTCCACGGTTCTTGAGCTGAGAGGTCCAAAAATCAAAGTGTTGGTAGGTCTGTTTCTTGCGAGCTTCTCCTTGGCCTGCATGTGGCTGCATTTTCCCTGTGTCCTCACATGGTCTCCTTTGTGTGCACACCCCAAGCACCTTTATGTAACCACATTTTCTCCTGTAAGGACTCCAGTCAGAAACTGGGTGTGGGGTGTCACCTGTAATCCTAGCTGCTAGGGAAGCTTATGCAGGAAGGATATGAGTTGAAGGCCCACCTGGGCAACACAGTGAGACCCTAACTGCAAAATAAATAGATAAATACACACACACACACACACACACACACACACGTCTGTCCTCCTAATATTTACTATTTGGCCCCAACAAGGAATCCAGATTCACTGTTACCCTCAGTCCCAGAGTGTTTACTCTGTGATTGGCACCATTTCATGAACTTTCCCAAACTGTCGCCCCACCTCGCGGTGAGCCCTGCCCTACTGCCGAGTCAGTCTGAGCATGTTATTCCATTGCATAAGTCTTGGAGAGGTCACCTTGCTCATAAAGATTTAAAGTCCAGCAGTGGGCAGCCCGCTGGACCCCAAGCACTCTCCAGTGTGTGCTCCCTCGCCTCATCTCTCCCTCTGCTATGGTGTGAGCTCAGTCCTTGTGACTAGCTCCTACCTGCATTTCTCTTACACAGAGAGTGTAGGGTGAGAGAATCAATTTTATTTAATTTTCCATCTGGCCTGTGCTTCTGTGACACTTAGTTGTGTACATGGTGCTGCAGTTTGAACCCAAGTCCTCATGCATGCCAGGCAAGTGCTCCAACCACTACCCCACCACTCCAGGCCCCAAATATATAATTTTGATGATGCTTTTGATTCTCTTAGAAATTATGCTTCAATCCGAACTGTATTGACTTAAATCAAATGTAGAATTTCATTTACACTATATATTAAAGTTGTAGCCTAACACTAGTGAAATTAGTGAAACTAGTGTAATTAAGAACTTTGTTTTTCCAACTTTGTATTTGATCCGTTCAGCAACTAACATTCCCTGCCCCTGCTATAAGAACCATAGGGTTGTGGGTTTCAAGGGGACAGATAATACCACATGTCACTTAATGTCTGCAGTCTTGAGTTTAACCTTCAGAGTGTGTGAAATTAGCTTCATGCTGCAGTGATTCCCTCCATTCACAATCTGAGTGCCCCTGTGCTGTAGGTGTAGTTGAGGATTCCCTTGTTCCTCCTAGTGGCAAGGCTGTTGTGGAAAGCCATGAACTGAACAGGTCGGCCCTGCACTGTCTGCATGGATGTGGAGACCTGCATGTGGCCCAAACATGCAGGAGGTGCAAGACATCCGATTCTAGAGACTTTGTATGAAGAAAAAGAATGTGAAGTAGATGCATCATTAAAGTTAGTTTTACCCATTTATTTTCACTCTTTTTAGATGTGGCTGCTAGAAAGTTCTAAATGGCAGGTGTGGCTGTTCTGCTCTCTCTGACAGGGCTGGGTTGAGAGATCCTGGCTGAGCTGGCCCTGGCACTGCAGCATAGGGGCTTCCCCAGAGTGGGGAGATGACCTGTGGGGTGTGGAGAGAGCTGGAGAGCTGAGGTTCTTCAGATTCCGCTGTTAGTTCAGTAAGCTTCAGGGGTCACAGCCATTGCAGTGCACTTGAGCAGAGCCCAGGTCAAGTTCAAAGACGCTTTCCTTGCTTATCCAGGTACATTGCTGGGTTCAGACCCCAACTTCAATGTTTACTGGCTGTGTGATGAGGCGCAAGCGATTTGACCTCTCTGAGCTTCAGTTTATCAGATGTTTAACTACTAACTTTGTTTTTGTTGTTCCGGGGATTTTTGGTGCTGAGGGTCAAGCCTCGGGTCCTATGCATGCTGGGCAAGCATCCTGCCTTAACGACTAGCTTTCAGAGTTGGACAGCCAGGGAAGCACTCCATCCCAGTGTGCTGTGTGGGAAGTGTGCCATCCTCCTCTTCTCTCTGCTAGAGATTGACTGAGTCTTGTAAAGTCAGGGCATGCTGCAGAAGCCCAGTGAACCCTGGCCCTGACTTCCTGCACAGCTCTGCTTCACACAAGGAGGGCTGCTAAGAACACGCACGCAGGCGACTCTGGAAGGGCTGCGTGTGTGGGGAGGAGCAGGAGTGCCCCACAGGCTGTCTCCCCACACCTGTGGTCAGTGGGCCTTAGGAAACTCCCTCAAACAGGCCAGAAGTTCGCAGCAGGAGCCAGGGCTGTCCATCCTCTACCCCCGCCCTGGGCAAGCACTCCTTTCAGAAAGGACTGGTTTGGGGTTTTTTTGGTACTGTGATTGAACCTGGGGCAGTGTACCACTAAGGTACATCCCCAGCCCTTTTGCTTTTTCTTTTTAGGCAGGGTCTTGCTAAGTTTCTCATTCCAGCCTCAAACTTGGGACCCTCCTGCCTCAGCCTCCCAAGTTTCTGGGACTGCAGGCATGTGCCAACATGCCCAGCCAGAAATGACTTTTAAACTTAAATTCTAATCATTTTATGACACCTGATGCTTCAGAAAGCTTCTTGCAGGTGATTTTACAAATTAAACATTATTTCTCCAAATTTTTTAATATCTATGCTAGAATAAAAATGACAGTCCTACAAAGTGATAGAAAATTCACTATAGCTCAGCTGCCTTTTCTCATTGATTTTTGTAATGTAACCTTAATAATGTTGTGTTAAGCAAAGTGTTGTTTTTCTAATTTTACACATTTAGTGAATAACAGAATGTCGACACAATTACTGTGAACAGGAATATGAATGATTCTTTACAATGCTGGAATTTTTCTAATACACGTTGGCTCCTAAGTGGTAACTGATCACACGGCTGCTGTGAATCGGGGAGTGCAGGTGAAGCTGTGGCCTGTCCCTCTGGCCCTGCCCTGGCCTGCCCCTGGCTGAGCCTTCCCCTCCATCCACCTCACCCTACCCTCAGCAGATCGGTGCACACTTGACCTCTCATGGGTCCTTCTGGAACAGTCACAATATTTTAGTCTGCTTCTGAGTAGTTGCGAAGTCTCCTGTAGTGATCATAAAGTAAGAACAACAAAAGTTTCTCAAGAAAAGTGCCCATCGTCCCTGAGGATATGTGGATATAAACACGTTCAGCTTTGGGATCCGCTTGCTTCTACACTGGTGTGTTAGTGTCCCTTAGCACTCTCTGACGCAACAGGACTTTCAGGTACATTTCATCCTTCCAAATTTCTGTGGTTTTCGTGAAATTTTTTTAGCTTTTTTCTCTTTTTCCCATTTTTTATTCATCCATCATAGTTGTACACATGATGGGATTCGTTGTTTCATATCTGTACATGTGCACAACACACAATGTAACAATATAATTCGGCCAATATCACTCCCTAGTACTTTCCCCCATGAAAATGCTTTAAATTCCTGAAAAATAATTTAGAAGCACAGCTATTATGCTAGAGAATCTGTTCAGCTTGGCACCCAGCTACCTCACGTCCTATGTCTGTCATCTTCACCTTTCATAAGGACCCAGCGTGGTCAGTTTTTCCACATGAAGAAGTCGAGAACCAAGAGTTTTGGCAGCTTTCCCAAGAACACATAGCAGAGAAGTGCAGGAGTGCAGGTTTCTGTTTGATCAGCCAGCTAGGAAAAACTTTCATATTATAAAATCATTGACTTATTTTGTGACAAAGCAATTCCCTTTTTTGGGTAAAAACTCTTTCTCCATATAGAAAGAGTAGTGAAAGTTGTCAGAAACTGAGGATACTCTTGGTGTCTTTTCAGAAGACAGATCCAGGAGAGCAGTGAGACAGATATCAAGTCACCACATGCCTGCTCTCCCATTTAGAATCGTTTCTGTTGGCAGCTGTGGCAGTATGGACCCAGTGACATCTGGAGAGATGACCTATGGTGGTCTGAAAATAACCGGGAATTTTCTCTTTGGAAGCGATGACCCATTGTTTAACTGGAGATGTAACCATTTAAACATTAGTAAAACTGTCTTTTGGAAACTAATGCTTTTGTATCAGGGGTTAGCTCTTAGGACTTTTAAAAGCATTATGTAGTGATTCAGGCTAGATTAAAAGGTCTGTCAGTCGTCCTTGTAAAGTTTTTGTCAAATGTCCTTTTTTCCTGCAGTACTAGGGAGCCAGCGCTGGGCTTCATGCATGCTAACCTCACGCTGTACCACAGTGACACCCCAGCCCATCACAACTACCAAAGGAACCCCTTGTAAGGTTGATAAGCTTTGTTGATAGCTTTATCAACAAACATTTCTAACACAATGCTAGTTAGTGACAAAAAGCAGAAATACCCACCCAAAGTACTCTGTAGACGTGTCAGTTTCTTTTCAGTAGAAAACTCCGTATAGTAAAGCGAGATCAGCGGTGAGCAGCTGCGGCTGCACTCTGGTTAAGGAAGAGGGCATCCACGAGGCTTACCGAAACGCAGCAAGAAGACTGTTTAGGACCCTGTGTCAGAGGTAGGGGCCAGACAAGGGGAAACAGAGCGGGCTGAACTGTGAACGCAACATGGGCACCAGGGAGTTCCTGGCTGGGGTGCAGGGCTGGTGTCCATGGGTGGAAGGAGCTGCAAGGATCCAGCCTAACCTGACTCAGCAGGCTGGGGCTGAAGACAGGCCAGACCAGCAGACAGCCCTGGGGAGGGCGGGCGCCTGGAGCCTGTCCGCTACCACTGTGGCAGAACTCTTCGCTGACGCTAGTGTCACGTGGAACTCTGTGGAAGGGCTTAGCTGAGGGGCCTGACAGGGCCCGATGCCACCATGTCAGCATGTGTGAGTGGCCATCTCCTGCAGTGCATCAGTCACGTTGAGAATGAAATATCTCCTCTGATCTTGATTTTAGCCCCCAAAGGCAGACGCTCTCATCACATTTTATTCATAGGAAAATAAACTTAGCAGTTAAATAAGTTGCTCAGGTTACACACTGACACTGTGGACTTCAAGATTTTCTTTCCTCCCATTATATTGGTATTTTTCTTCCTTTTGTGGGTGTGGGGACAGGGTGGGGGTGCTGGGAATTGAACTCAGGGATGCTTTGCCTCTGAGCCACATTCCCAGCTCTTTTTTATTTTGAGACAGAGGAGTCTCACTAAATTTTTGAGGGTCTAAGTTGCTGAGGCTGGCCTCTTAACTTGCTATCCTCCTGTCTCAGCCTCTTGACTTGCTGGGATCATGAGTGTGCACCACCACACCCAGCTTTGATAGTGTTTTCCAAAGAGCAGTGCACACATCACGTCTGTCTCACAGTGTGATTTTAGATGTACATGGTCAGAATTTCTTAAAATGTCAACAAGTAAATTCAGTTCTCAAGTATATGATTTTATGAATATTATTTCTATATCTGAATCATAATTTATTAAAGTTAAAAGTCAGCACAGAGAGTGGTATTAAGTTTCTAACAGGGTAGGTATACCTGTGGATGGCAGAGGGCCTGAAAGTGGCCTGAATGGCTGAGTTTAAGCCAACACCAGTCTGAGATCTGCCACTGCATTTCCACCACAGTATATGAGCTTGCTGAGCTTGGTGCCTTGGTTGTATTGGAAATGATTTAAGAGGTTTTTTAGCTTTGTCAGGAAATTTCTTAGAGTCAGGCTTGTGAGAAGGACAGGACACGTTTTCAAGACGTCAGATGATAAATGTTGATATCATGGAGCCGCGCATCTGAGTGCTCACCAGGTACTCTCGTGTCTGCCCTTCCATTCAGTGCCCCAGTCCCTGGGTAGGACTGTCAGCCCTTAGCTTCACGGTCAGTGAAACAGGCTCTGAGGATGAGCGAAGGAGTCCCACAGCTGGAAGAGCTGGGCTGCAGGTCCAGGTGCCGCCACGGCCACGTCGTGTTGTTCTGCTTAGACTGGAGGCGAGCAGTTAGAGAAGGAAGAAGTGCTGGCCTCGCCACAGCGCCCTTGTGCTTCATCTCCTCAAGTGGCTGGACGCTCTTAGCTGGCCGAAGCATGCGAGTGGTGGTTCATCAGCTGCCACTGTCAGCTTGCTCCTTCATGCTCCTGAGAGTGCGTGAGATTTATCGCTGAGGAATTTAGAATAATGGTCGTGTATGAAAAGAAAGTCCACCGGGGCTGTACTACATCATTTGGATTTAGCACTGCCATCTGCTTAACAGCACAGAGAAGACTACAGTGGCACTTGTGATCAGCCACTCACGGCAATGACAGATGCCGAGCAGAGCGAGGTACAGGAAGAGGGCTTGTCACCAAATGCAGATCGTGCCAGTGGTGGTTATCAAACGCGGATTTTAAATTTTCACAGTATGATTTCAGCTCAAAGATGAAGGTTCACTCAGTAAATCTCTCCACGTTTTCTCTCTCCATGCTTCATGTCTTCTAAAAGAATTTCCTAGCAAATCTTCATACGTAGTCTCTTTTTGGTGGTTTATTTTCTCTTATTTGTAACTTTTAAGAATTTCTGGCCGTTAGGTGGCATGACTTAGTAAAGAAAGCAGTGACTGTAAATCCAAGCAAATCTGAACTTGAATCCCTGTCCCTTTAGTCCTTGGCTGTATGACTTTGAGCAGGTAACTTGAGTCTCTTCTCATCTGTAAAGTGATAGAAATAACCTTTGACCTGCAAAATTGTGATTGTCCCACCTAGACACTACCAGTCTTTCCTGAGAAAACTTCAGTTCCTAAAATCCCAACAAATAATCTGAACAAACTTCTGTGTGTCATTTGGATCCCCATCTGTGAAGTAAAAAGTGATCATAGGCACATTTAAATTAAATTGTTTAGCCAAGTGCAGTGGCACACACCATCCACTCAGGGAGGGAGGATTATCTCAAATTTAAGGCCAGCCTGGGCAGCTAGAGCCTCAGCAACTTTGAAAAACTCTGGCTTAAAATAAAAAAGTAAAAGTGCTGGGGATGTAGCTCAGTGGTGAGGTGCCCCTGAGTTCAGTCCCCAGTCAATAATAAACTAAATTTTTTGAGAATCCTATGTTAGAAGCATAGATTTGATACCAAACCTGATGTTACTTTTGAGGGATGATTTATGATGGAGTATGCCAGTACGTGGTTTAGAGACTTTCGTAACTCTGTTATTGGACTCACAGCTTTAGAAACTAAACCATTTCTGACATGGTATAGACTGTATTTTCCCCTTTCATTTGTCACTGTAGAGGCACATTGCTTTTGGAAGGTAATCCGTGAGTATGCGTCAGGGGTCTTAAAATGTTTGTAAGCTACAACTCAGTATTTTCATAGAAGCCCTTGAAGACAGACAGTTCCTGAGAGTTAAGGGAAGGAAGAGTTAGGTGGTGACTGTAGGTTTTCATTTACCTGTTGATCCCCTGAGATGTAGCTGATTAAAATGGGCAGGGTAACTTGTGCAGAAATAAGTCTGGGCACATTGAGTTGGGATGTCTATGGAATTGTAGCAGCTACATTAAACTATGAATGTGGAAATATTTAGCATGATGATAAGTGGTTATCCAAATGGTAGCTGTTATTTATCCCATTTTTCTCGTTACTGACTTTAAACACATTATAATGGTTAAACTTTTATGTAACCAAGTCATACATTTGTTTTTGATATTCTCTCTTGTTAGCGTCCTAAAGTACATGATGTTTAAATGGTTGCATCTTCAGGTAAACAAAGGGTCATCGCCTCCAAAGTGAAAATTCCCAGTTACTTTCAGACCTCCATAGGTCAGCTCTCCAGATGTCACCGGGTCCATACTGCCACAGCTGCCAACAGAAACTATCGTAATGAGAGAGCAGGCATGTGGTGACTTGATGTCTATCTCACTGCTCTCCTGGATCTGACTTCTGAAAAGACACCAAGAGTATCCTCAGTTTCTGACAACGCAAGTGTTTTTACTTGGTTGATCTCCTAGAAATTAGGGTAGGATGCTGTGTCCCCCTAGTATATTAAAAGAGGTGAAGTGACAACCTATACAGTTAGGAATCAAGCAGACCCAACCTCTGCACTTAGAGGCAGAGTTCATGATATTTCTCTAGCCCCCAGTTTCCCCATCTCTAAAATGGAGCTGTAAGACTGAGGGCCAGATGAGAGCACAGTCCTGAGTGGCTTGGGAGGAAGGCTGGCTTGCCACGCTTGAGCTCTTCATGGGTCTCCTTCACTTGGTGCTCAGCTCTGGTGACTGGTGGGATGCATCTGCATCTTCATCGCCACCCTGCTGTGGAAGGCTTCCAGACATTGCCCATCTGGTCAGGCCCACAGCATGGGCAGCCTGGCTTGGAGCGCACTGCATGTTTAAAAGCAGCAGTGGTTCTTCTTTATGTTGGTCATTTCTTCCTCAGATGCTTTTGTTTAATATTCTGTGAAGGATCAAAAAGTAGACATGTGTATAGGAAAGTAGGGAGTCAGTCATCAAAACTTCCTCGTGTGCCCTGAACCTCCTGCTTGGAGGGCCATGTCACAAGAAGATGAGGATGGGTTGATCAGAATGTCAGAGAGTGGGAGTCTTTCTCTAATCCAGTTGCACTCAGTAAATGTATTGGATGTTAGTCTTAGACATTGCTAAATTTTAGAGACATTTGATGTAAAATCACATATAGATACATGACCTGATAAAACATTTTAAGTATAGAAAAAAAAAACTTAGTAGCCATAGTGTTAAAAATAAAAGTGTCACAGTTAAAGCTGAGTCAAGGTTTTGTTGATAAAAATGAAGAGTTCTGCCAGTCTTAGCTGGTCTGCCTGGATTTGACAGTGTCACTGCGGACAAGTCACTTCATCTTGGTTGTGGAATCCTCTTCTATAAAACTCGCATAGTCATAGTAGCAACTGCTTTGTAGGTTCTCAGGCATTTAAATGAGTTCATACACAGAGAGCATGTTGGTGCCTCACACATTGTACATAATATTATTAACTGTCATTAAAGTTCTATGATCTTTATCTAAATCCCCAGCCACTGAATGTCTTAGATTCATAATTTTGGAGCAAGTTGATGCACATATCATAGGGTAATAAACTCCAGTGCAGATTGTCTGTGATTCTTCTCCAGGAGAGCGATTGTCCCTTGGATGGTTTGCAGTTGTAGTCTTAGAAAATCAGGCTACTGGGGGATTCAAGCATGTGTGGCAACTTGGAAAACAAGGGGATTTGGGTGGGGGCTGGGAGTGACATTGCAGTCTTGGCAGGGGGTCTTCTGTATAACAAGAGTGCTCCTGCTAGCAATTACTCCGACCACACTGGATGGAAGGATTAATCCAGGACCATGCCTCTCCTAGACGCCTTCTCAAGGCATTCCTCCACAATTCTCTTGTCTAGCCTCCTCCCAAGTCACTTCATCCGGCCTCACACTGAGTTGTTCAGTAGTGGTTCATCTTTACTTTGTTTGATTACATAATAAAATTAAAGCATAAGTCATGAGAATTAATTTAATACAATCAAAATCTTCATGGCTCCTTTGGGTATTTTCTTCACATACTTCATTTTTTGTTCAATACTGGGGACTAAACCTAGGCTCATTCCTACAGAGCTACATGTCCAGCCCCTTTTTATTTTTATCTGGAGACAGAGTCTCACTGAGTTCCTCAGGGTCTTGCATAGTTGCCGAGGCTGCCCCTCAAGCTTGAGATTTTCCTGCCTCGACCTCCCGAATCACTGGGATTATAGGTTACTGCACCCAGCTCACATGCCATTTTTAAAGTCATTATGGCTTTAAGAATTTCTCGAAATGCTGTAAGCAGGTCAGTATGCTTTCCTCTACATTTTAGCCCTTGCCAGATTGCTTGCTAGTTCTCAGGTCAGTTGTTACATCATCTGCAACCCTCCTGACTGTGTCCTCCTGCCATGTTGGGTAGGTTCTGTTGAGTAATTACCTTGTATCAAAAATTATCCTTGGTGGTTAGGTATTGGTGCACAAACAGGAAAGTGATCCCTGTCCTAAAGAAGCTGAAATTCTGGTGTTGACAGTTGTAAGTATGTTGGGCATGTTCAGCTTCATTGAGAATGAGATTTAAGATTTGAAAGCAGTTTCAGAGTTCTCCTGAGGGGGACATCTGTGGAAGTGTGCCTCTAGCATTCTGTCATCCTTAAAGTTAGTTTTCTTCTATTTGAACTCATAATTTCAGATATTCTCAATAGAAATTTTTATGGTTCCCTTTAGAACAAATATTTTTAACAATTTTCAGTAAAAATTAACTTTTAAAGAATGTTACCATAATTTTCTACCTGAAGTTAATAACTAGTGTGATTGGAAGAGTTCACAAACTGGAAATTAGGACACTGCAGAAGATTGTGGCCTGTGCGTGCTCACACTTTGGCCTGTAAGCAACTGCAGTAGGTGGCATAATGGCTCTTGAAGATGTCCTCACCCTGATTCCCAGAACCTGTGGATATTCACCTTTCTTTGTAGGTTAGACTTTACAGATGTTTAAGTAAGGACGTGATTATCCTGGAATATCTGGCAGGCCCACTATACCCACAAAAATGAGAGAGGAAGTAAAAAGAAAAGTCCTCAAATTCTTCACACTGAGAAAACCTGCTCTCTGGTCAGGGTAAAGTGGACTGCTCTCTGGCTAACTAAATCAACATGTCCATGTCACCTGGCTTTTCTTTCTGTGAATTGTAACCTCTGTTTCTGTAGGTCCAGCAGAGAGATAATCTATCTGCTTTCGCAGTTTGATCAAAATGTGTGAAATTCATTTTTCCTTTCGACACCCTTTACTTAATTCTTTTGTGGGTTGGAGTCCAAATCTGACAAGCCAGGATCCAGGCAGGTTCTCCAGCTTGGCTGATTGTAACAGGAGATGGAGAATCAGAAGAGATGTAGCTTTGAAAGAAAAGCACAGATAAATTCCACCCTGTTGGCTTTGAGCATGACTGGAGTAGCCAGAAACTAGATAGGATTGTCCTGTAGGTGCTGGAGAGGGCAGGGAAACAAACTCTTCCCACCAGCCCTCAACTTGACTTTAGCCCAGTGAGACACATGGCAGACTTTTGACCTACAGAAGTGAAGATTGGTAATGTGTGTGAAATTGCTAAGCTTTTGTAATTTGTTACAGTAAAAATAGAAAATATGGCATCTAACAGACAAGAGATACGTTTTGCAGGTGTAAATATCTTCTTAAATAATCTGCTCTTTTTCATAAAGCATTCAACATTCAGTTACAATTGTGAGATGATAAAATGAATAGTCAAGCAAGAAAATAATCAATAAAACCAGAAAAGTATCCTAGATATTAGAATTTTCAGCAGGATTTTAACAACGGATGTAATAGATGTGTTCCAAGATATTGTGGAAGGGGCAGACATCATAAATGAACAAATGAGAACTTTGCTGAGATGGAAATTCTAAAATCATAGCCAAGTCAGTAGATGACTAAGGTGTCAAAAGTATATATCGGAGGAAAGATGGCCTTTTAACAAATGGTGCTGGGAACACTGAATATCTGTATGTCAAAGAATGAAATTGAGTCCCTGTCTCTTAATTAGAATAGAAGCCCTGCAACTTCTGGAAGAAAACATAAGCTCCATACTCCATCATATTGGTGCAAAGCTTTGTAATTCGATGGCGTCCTATCTGTTGATTCTTGGTTTTTCTTGAGCTTCCTCAGCAAGACCTCTAAAGCTCAAGAAACACCAAGAATCAACAAATAGGATGCCATCGAATTAAAAAGCTTTGCACAGCAAAGAAATTGATTAAGAGCAGGAAGAGAGCCTACAGAATGGCAGAGCATCTTTGCCAGCTGCTTCTGTGACAGGGGATTAATATCCAGCATATATTTTAAAAACTCAAAAACATTAAAAAATTAATAACCCAATCAATAGAACTAAATAAACATTTCTCAAAGGAAGAAATATAAATGGCCAAAAAATATGAAAAAAAAATTCCTCTCTAGCAATCAGGAAAAAGCAAATCAAAAAAGCACAAAGATCTCATCTTATTCCACTCAGAATGGCAATTGTCAGGAACACAATAGTAATAAATGCTGGCAAGGATGTGAGGGGAAAGGTACACTCATATCTTATTCATTGGACAGAAAATTAGTACAACCACTCTGGAAAGCAATGTGGAGATTACTGAAAAACCTAAGAACGGGACCACCATATGACCAGCTGTCCAACTTCTTGATACGTATCCAAAAGAAAGAGAACCAGATACTATAGCAATATAGCCACTAGAATGTTTCTAATAGAACAATTCACAGTAACCAAATCCTGGAATCAGCCCAGATGCCCAGCAATAGATTAATGGATAAAGAAAATGTGGTATATATACACAAATGAGTTCTACTCAACCATAAAGAAGAATGAAATGATGGCATTTGCGGGTAAAGGCTGGAAATGGAGAACATCATGTAAGTTAAATAAGCCAGACTCAGAAAGTCAAAATTCAAATGTTTTCTCTCACATGGGGAGGGATTGGATATCACAAAAATATAGGGAAGATCGATGTGGTAGGAGACCAGGAGGGACGAGGTACAGAAGAGAAGAAATATGGAACAATTAAGTAATAAGCATATGTGAATCTACCACAGGGAGTTTCACCTTTCTGTGTATGTAGAACGTACCACTCAAAAATACCTTAACAGCGAAAGGAAGACTGTAGAACACAGGAGAACAGGGAGAGGAAACAGGAATTAAAATCAAATCCCTTGCATGTACGGTTTTTTCAGAATGAACCTGTTAAGTCTAACTGTAATGTTCTAATAAAAAAGTTAAAAAGAGGCAATTACAAGTGCTAAAAGTAAAAAATTATCATACCAGAGATGAATAAGTATTGCATATGGTCATATTGGCAGATTGTCTATAGTATAGTAATTAATGAGAAAACTTGAATATAGACTAACAGAAATTATCCAAGATACAACAAGAGAAAAAGGAACATTGTGAGCTCTTTGAGACAATAACAGAGTCTTAACTTGTGTTATTGGAGTCCCATGGCAAGAAGAGAGAAGTCATGGAACAGAGGACTACATGACCATCTTCCAATATTAATTGAAAACATCGTGCAAATCCACAAATCTCAGGCTTCGAAACAAGGTAAATATAAACACCGTGGCACAGCATACACCAACTACTGTAAAAGAGAGCACCGAGAAAGAGAACCTTGAGGACAGCCCAAGGAAGCAGCCATATCCCGTGCAGAAGAGGAGGAATAAGAAAGACTACTGGTGCCTCAGTAGAGCCTTTGAGGCCAGATGACAGTGGATTGTTGTCCTGAAAGTGATGAAAGAAACACTGGTCATCTTGGAACTTTATGCAGAGAAAATATCCATTGAAGAAGAAAATAAAATGAAGTCTTGTTTGGACCAATTGAAAGGGAATATGGATCCAGCTGACCTGCACTACAAGGGAGTAGTAAGGGAGGGGCTTGTTCTGTCTAAAGGAACAAAGGACAACCTGCCAGGTAGGGAAATACGAGAACTTTTTAAAAATTATTCCTGGGGTTGGGGACTTAGCTCATTGGCAGAGCGCTTGCCTAGCATGTGCAAGGTCCCAAGTTCAATCCTCAGCCCTGAAAAAAAAAAAGAAAAGAAAAATTATTACTAATCATTTATTTATATTTAAACCTTTATAGACTATTAACTATTGGAAGTAAAAATGATAATTTATGTGGAATTTATAGCACATTTATTGATGTGAAGGTAAAATATGACAGCCGTGTAAAGGCAGTAAGAGATGGTGGTGGTCGACAGCTGAAAGTCCATAGTGTTTGTGAGGCATTTAATTGTGTATTGAAGACAAACTGGGTGCAGTGGCACATGCTTGAATTCCTAGCAACCCAGGAGTCTGAGGCAAGAGAATTGCAAGGTCAAGCCAGGTTGAGCAATTTAATGATACACTATCTCAGAATAAAAAATGAAAGGAATGGGGATTTAGCTCAATGAAAGAGTGTCCCTGGGTTCAATTCCCAGTAGCAAAAAATAATAAATATGTATTGAAATAGAATTAAGTTAAAAATGCATACTTTAAGAATAAACAGTGAAAAAATAGAGACATAACTAAAAGTCAATAGAAAAAATAAAAATAGCTAGGAATGTGGCTCAGTGGTGGCATGCTTATCTAGTGTGCATGAGGCCCTGGATTTGATTCCTAGCACCATAAATAAATAAGTAAACAACAACAACAAAAAAAGAATATTCAACTCACCCCATCCAAGAAAAAAAAAAGGAGGTCCCTAAGGAGAAAAAGAACAAGACAGAGCAGTTTACAGCATTAGAAATTAAATACTAAGATGGAAACCTTAGGTAGAAATATATCAATAATTAATGGGAAAAAATCTAAAAAAGCAGATTCTATCAGACTGAAGACAAAGGAACTAACTATATATTGTTCGATAGGTCTATATTTTAACAACTGTATGAACACTTGAAAATAAGGTAGAGAATGACATACCATGAAGCCTTCTGCATTAGGAAACCGGCATGGCCATAGTGATTTCATGAGAAAGAGTATTGACACAGACTCACTTTATAAAGGTGATGGCCAGTGTATCAAAAAGACAGAAGCAGTGCTAAGTGAGCACTATGATTTGAACATGGTTTGTTCCCTCCCAAATTCAGGGTAGAGTTTACCCCATGGTGGGGCATTAGGAGAGTTGAACTTAATGCAAAAGTGGTATTTAGAAATGGAGTCTTAGATTATTTGGGTTAAGTAAGGTCACCTGGGTGGGGCCCCCACAGTCCAGTCTTGGTGGCTTTATAGGGCAAGGGAGAGACAAGAGGGTGCCATGTATGCTCACTCCCCATCTCTCACCACCAGACAGCCTGCACTACCTCAGGGCTGCCAGACAGAAGGCCATTACTGGAAGTGTCACTTCACCTGTGGACCTATGGCATTGTGTTATTAGCAACTAGCACCAGATTGATAAAAAGTGTATGTACTTAGTAATAAACTTCAAAACTGAGTAAAGGGAAGAGCAAAAGATGAAATATAGACAAATCCACAGTAATCGTTGTTTTAAGACCTTCCTCTATGAGAGATTGATGTAACTAAGTAATCAACAGGTAAGCATATGAAAGAAAATAGCCAGTCATAAGCATGAAGATGTTGAAGGGCACTGTCACCCTTGACCAATGTTGACAGACACAGTTCCCTAGAGTGTGTCAGTTAGCCATCAACACGAATGATCTGCTGGACAGTGAAGCTGGTGTCAGCAAATCCCCATGGATCAGAGTAGTATGGAAGCACCTGGAGCCCAGGCTGTGGCTTCTGACCCCCCACTGTCAGTCAAGGTGGCTGGTTGCAGGGCTGGACAGGAAGTAAACAAGATGAGCCTAAACCCTCTCTTACTGCCAGAAAATTAGGATATGCTAAGTAAAGAAACAAATGCTGATAGCAGTGTAGGAAAAAACTGAAATGACCCCCAGTGGCCACAGCTGGAACATCTGAGCAGCGTAAGCAGAATGTGACTCTCAGTGCAAATCCTGATCTCAGACACCATGGTCCAGAGCACTGTAACCCCAAGTGGTGAAATCCCAACAGATCCCAAAATCACAGCCCTGAAAGACTGAATCCTGAAAGATAAATGTCTGAAAGCTGAGACTCTGCAAACCGCGTTCCCCCCTAAAGTCCATGTAAGAGGGGTGGACATTCCCAGCGTTCTCTGTTGCTGGAAGATGGTCACCATGTGAATCCACAGTGTGTGAGCAGCACTGCGCTTGCCTTTGGAAACCAGCTGCGTGCGGCCCTCGGAAGGGAGACGTTGGCTGATGTGGCTTCCTCCAGCGTTGAAGAGAGGACTAATCGTGGTTAGAGAACTGACTGTCCAAGAACATAGGCCTCTTTTATTTACACTAGCCCAGAAAAACTTCCCTGCATGCTTCACTTTTTTAATTTGTTTGTTTGTTTCTGTGCTTCATTCTGGCTACTGTGACACTTTCATAACTGTCCCTTTTGTTTTTACCAAATTATATAAGCCATACCTTTTTGATTCTGAAAATTCTAGGACTTGTTTTCTCACTTACATATTAATGACTGGATAAAATGCCCCAGAAGTGTGTATTTGAAGATTTATTGGACTTTCTCAAATAAAAAGAACAACCAAACCATAATGGTGGATTTGGGATCAGGTGTGCTCAGTCTTCTAGAATGAGTTTCAGGTTGTTAGCAGTCGAGTCTTCCCTCCAGTTAGCCCAGTGCTTTTGTCTGCATTGCATTCTTCTCACTGATGAAATTCCAGGAGCCTTCAATGAATCAAAGCCACATTTGCCAAAGGAGCCCTCAGAATCTGTGAGTGCTGTAAAAGTTGATGATGTGCAGGGCAGAATAAGATGGCACCCAGCAGCGTCCAGAGCAGTTTCCAGCACATTGCAGTCTGCACGTGAGCACATGAGGACAGGACTCCACCTCCAGACAGCACACAATGCTTACGGATTTTTTTTAAACATACCATAAAATTCATTTAAATTAAAAACTTACCTTTAGTACAATACAGAGTTGTACAACTGATATGATCTCATCTGGGGACATTTCTACCCTCCAGTTAGCTCGCTTACACCTATTTTAAATTATCCCCATCCTAGCCACTGTCCCGTCAAGGATGAGCTCACAGGGTTCCTGGCAGTTTCTGCTTCTGGAAGCCTGTGTGCACGCATTCACACTCGTGGTCTCTTGCACTTTGCCTCACCTTGCGGAGGCCCATCGGCTCTACAGCAGGAATCCCCATTAGCTTCCTTCCACTGCTGAATGACTCCATTCTCTGGGTAAACCACATCTAATTTATGCACTCACTGAATGGTGAGTGCTGGGCTTGTCTCCGCTTCTTAGCTGTTACTGAATGATGCTGCGGTGAACCTTTCTGCGTACAGCTTTGTGTGGACTTACCTGTAGACAACTAGAATTTCAATTGCTGGATCCAATGGTAAATATGTTTCCCATTTTAAGAAGTGCTCAGGTCTTTCCGGTGTGGATATACTGTGTTACATCTCCATTCGCAATACATGAAGATGATCAAGGATCGTCTTAACAAAACAAGTACAGTTCCTCTGGTCTGACAACTACTAGACATTGCATATATAAAATCGAGCTGGCAGCTAAATGGAGATACCTCCTGTGTTCGGATTAGAAGACTCCATGTTAAGATGTCGGTTCTTCCCCAGAATCATCTGCAAAAGCATTACATTTCCAATCAAAACTGCACCTTGCCTTTTGTTAGTGATGTTATTGTTGACAAAAGGACAAGCTGGTTCTAAATGATTTGGAAATTCCGAGGCTGTAGAGTAGCTGCAACAATCTTGATAAAGAACAGATTTGGAATACTCTCCTGATTTCCAGTGATCCAGACGGTGTGGTATTTCTAATGGAAAGATAAACTGTCAAATAATAGGTGACCATTTTACCAGGCAAGCCAGAAACCAGAGGAGGCACAGACAGCGTGCACAGTGTTCTTGTGGTGCGGCTGATCGTAATGGCATGCCTCAGAAGAAGGGTGCGTGCAGTGTCCAGAGCAGGGTCAGCAGAGGCCAGGTTTGTGGTGGCCCCAAGCCCAGTGCCTGGGGTCTTGGAAGCCAGCGTGCACCACCATGCTGGTAGAGCTCCCAGTGTTCTGCTTCTGAGCACCAGTAGCCTGTTAGCTGTGGTGGTGCCTCCACTTGAGCTCTTCCCGGTGATTTCTCCATAATGCAGCCGGAATGATTTTACCCATTCGATACTATGCTTTCAGGAGGTCAAGCAATTTTCCTTCATAACTGCATTTATATTGAAGTGAGTCTTTGATCGATGTCTGTCCCCTGCCGTATCTCCTACGCATTGAGTGCTCAGTCAGTGCTTGCTGAGTAGATATGGAGAGGCAGAGTTTTGCTTCACATCAGGGATTTTAATGCACAGTAGGTATTCTCTTGATTTTTTTGGTGAATTTTAATACAGTGTTATGGGTAGCACGGTTTAAATTATTTTAACTCTATGTTTTTGAAGAGCGGGCCTGTATAATTTGATATGCAAGTTGAAACAAGTTAGTTTGCCACCAGATTCCACAGAAATGGAGAAAATAATTTGCTTGCCTAAAATTGTATTGAGGATCCTGACAATTCCCTGACAGGGAAGAACACGAGGCTTTCTTTGAGACTTATTTCACATATTTAAATATTGTAGATCACCATCAATGTTCTCTTAGAGAGTAATAAATATGATTTTGAAAACCAAATGTGAAATGCATAAATATGACTTTGAAAACAAAATACTAAAAGCATGTATTTATCAGCAATCACCTCTAAAAGATACTTCAGTATAGCAGATGGAAGGACTGGCTATAAAAACAAATCCAAGATTAATGATCAATCCAATGAAATGCTATTAACTGGCTTATAAAATATGGGTAGACCATTTCTTATGCTATTAGAAGAGCCAAAGAATCCAACTCAAAAAGATCAGATGAAACTCATTCATAGCCATATTCCCAGCCTCAGGACTTCCCACAGGGCCATTCCTGGGCCTTAAGTTTTCCTCATCACATCTTCCTATTGTGCTACCTGAAAATTGTGATATAGAGTTTCATACTGTGTGCAAGGTATTCTTATGAAGTTAATAGTGGTGTCTGGTAACAGTGAATGTACTTGACAGTACTTCTTAATACATCCTTTTCCAGAAAAATAAGTCATGATCAGTGCATTTCTTTCCTTAACGTTTTAAGAAATCTTAATTCTGATGATGGGGCTTCTGAGAAATTAATTCATTGTTGAAATTAACAGGCAGTTGCAGAAGAAATACTGAACTTGAACCAAAAGCCAGATCTGGACTTGAGTTCCAGCTGTACCATTTGTTGTGTGACCCTGAGCAGCCACACAGTTACCCTGTGAAGCCTTATGTGGACAGATTAGAGCCCACCTCCCTGGAATTATGTGAAACGATGGAACTGCAGAGTAAATACAAGGAGAGCATTGTAGTTATTTTTGTTAGGCATGTGCCACTGAGGTCAAGTTCCCTATAGAGGCAAGACCGAATGTTGGCTGAATGGGTAGGGTGACATCAAAATGAGCATGCCAAGAAAATGCTGCTTGTTTAGAAAGGACTCCACTCTTAAGGTTGTCATCAGCAACAGTGGTCCTTGAATATAGAACTTGATACATGGATGTACCATTGTTTCACTTAAACCTTACAGCAGTCTTAAGAAAGATGTTTTTTCAAAACAGTTTTACAGACAAGGGGTGGGGGACATGGAATGGCATTGGCCTTGGCTTACTCTGTCATTATTTATTTGTTCTTGATTGTTTGATAATGATTCCCTCCAAAATGTAAGACCATATTTAATGAAAAAAAAAAAAAAAAAAAAAAAGAAACAGAATTAGCTTTGCCTAAGGTTGCACAGAGTCGGTGCTGAAGCCTAGATTCAGATGGATGTATGATTGGCTCCAAGGTCTACTTCTTTGACTGTTAATTCTGTGCCATTTTCTAAGATGCCCACAGTGAGATGGAGAAGGCTGCGTGGACGAAGGTAGACACAGCGTCCCCCGTGCCAGCGTCCCCCGTGCCGGGCAGTGGTCACACCAGTGCCTGGAGGGTCACCAAGAGTCTTTGGCTGGTGACCAGGTGTTCCAGGGAATAAAAAAGGTACCCTAAGGAGGTTCTTGTAAACAAAATGTCCCTTTCCTTTTACTCTGGGTTTTCTTGGAGTCTCATAAAAATGCAATTTGTTTGCTTTTTGCAATTGTGTGGAACCACCTGCAGCCTTTTCATGGGAAGGAGCAGCAGGACTACTCTTTTTTGTTCCAATAAGAAAGTCTGGTGAGAGGCCTCTGGAAGAGCATCCTTAGTTCACACGCCACGCCTTATCTTTTAGGACCGCATTAAACTCTGCCCATGAAATCTGTCAGTTTGGATGTGAGTTTTCTTCTGCAGTGATGTGAGCAGCTTTGGGCCCTGGGCTGACTCTGGGTGGATGTAAGGATCTAGGCCTCTCAGACCCTTCTCTCTCACCCTCCAGTTTGTCTGTTCAGGGTTGACTCAGTCACACTGCCTGTTTTTCCAGCCTCCAAGTTGGAGTTCAGCCTGGAGAGAAGGGCAAGAGTGGAGAGCCTACCCCCTCCTGGATGCCTGGTCATCTGCTCGGAAATCTTTTGGACATTACCTCCTTAGTTTTTCTGTCCCAATGACTACATCATCTGCAAAAGTGGCTAAGAAGCAGTGTTTTGGGTCCTGTGTTATCACTGGCAACCCTCCCTATCTTGTCAGGGATCTGTTAGAATAAAGAAAGTGAGTGATAATAGGCAACAGATGCCTGTTGGTTGTTCTCCCTGTAACATATAAAGTAGGGAGTTTTGCTTTTATTAAAAGATAATGCACATACAGCAAAGAAGTTCACACCTGTCTGAAAGAAACAATCTGCTCTACATACATCTCCACCTGTGTGTGCACACCCTCCTAAGAAAGGAGTTCACACCTGCCTGAAAGAAACATTCTGTTCTACATACATCTCCACCCGTGTGTGCACACCCACCTAAGAAAGGCGTTCACACCTGCCTGAAAGAAACATTCTGTTCTACATACATCTCCACCCGTGTGTGCACACCCACCTAAGAAAGGAGTTCACACCTGCCTGAAAGAAACAATCTGCTCTACATACATCTCCACCCGTGTGTGCACACCCACCTAAGAAAGGCGTTCACACCTGCCTGAAAGAAACAATCTGCTCTACATACATCTCCACCCGTGTGTGCACACCCACCTAAGAAAGGAGTTCACACCTGCCTGAAAGAAAC
>PVKS010030699.1:0-24155 GCA_004027875.1 Aplodontia rufa
TTTAAGTGATTCTTTTCCAAGTCCACCTGACTTTTAGAATTTATTCTAAGAAACACAAAGTAATTCTGATTGACTTGGCTCTAAGTGTCCCCTATACTTTTCTGATGAAATTTTAAAAATTCTATCCTAGTTCTTTTTGTTAGGGAACTTAATTTAGTGTACCATGGAGATGTTCTTTTGTGATCTTATCCATTTGTTGTTCTGAATGACTCCCTTATCTGGATGTTTTTCTCATTCTCAAAGTTTGAAAAATATTTCTGCAATCATTTACCTGAAGACTTTAACCATGCGTCTCACAACCTTCTGGAAATCGTACGATTCTTAAATTTGGTCTTTAATGCTATACCAGAGTTCTTGCATATCTTTTTCGTGGTTGCTTATTTTGTTTTCTTTAATACTGTCTTTAATACAGTCGCTTTGTCTTCCAGGTCTGAGGTTCTGTCTTCTGCATGGTCCATTCTGTTAGAGAGAATTTCAACTTAATATTATAGTTAATTTATTATGTTAAAACTGTGTAATTTATTGCTCCAAAATTTCTTCTTTGCTCTGTTTCTATATTTCTACATCCTTATTGAATTTCTCATTCATATGCTATACTGACTTCCTTAATTCATTCAGTTGTTTTCCACATTTTCTTGAAATTCACTGATCAATTTTATAATAATTCTGTTGAATATTTTATGTGGTATTTCATCCATTTCAATATCTTTGGAGTCATTTGCCAATCCATGATGAATTTTAGTTGTCATGATAACATATTGTTTCATGTTTCTTTTAGTTTTGTGTTTAGCTCACCCATAGGGCCAGGATGATGCCAATCTCTACTGGGAGTCTGAGAATTCTACTCTTGGGATATGAGAGCTAGCTCTCCATAGGTCTCATATGTTCTACTGCCAATGAATACAGCCTCCCCAGTCTCATGTCTCCTCTGCACTACCCCCATGTTATAGACAGAAATAAGTATATACATGTGTATTAATTTTTTTTAAATTTCTTAGTTTCTCTGGCTGTCAGTGTATAGTTGTGCTTCTCATGGGATTTGAGAGTTCCTAGTTGCATTGATAACCCCCTAATCCCTCCCTCACCTTTCTGCCTCCCTCCCTTCTTCCCCCACCTTCATAGTTATGGTTCCCCCCGCTTATGTGAAAATTCAACTACGTTAAGCTTATGATTCAAACTTAGCTAACTTTCATCCTGTCTTAGATTTTACTCTGGCTTCCACATATGAGAGAAAATATTTGGCCCTGATGTCCCTGACTTTGTGATATTTCACTCAACATAATTTTTTCCATCTCCATCCATTTGGCTGCAAATGTCATGATATCATTCTCTCTACTAGCAGAGAAGAATTTCATTGTATATATAAACCACAGTTTTTGAATCCACTTTTCCAGCGAGGGGCATCTGGGTTAGTTCCAATTATTTTGCGTTGTAAATTGAGCTGCTATAAACATTGATGTAGCTGTGTCTCTATAGTATGCTGCTTCTAGGTCTTTCAGGAAAATATCCAGGAGTAGGATAATTGGATCATAAGTTGGTTCTATCCCTAGTTTTTTGAGGAATCTCCACACTGCTTTCCAGAGTGACTGTACAAGTTTGCAGTCCCACCAGAGTGTGTTAGTGTTCCTTTCTTCCCACAACCCATCCAGCATCTGTCATTGCTTGTATTCTTCATTTTTTACCACTCTGACTGAAGTGACGTGGAATCTCAGTGTAGTTTTGATTTGCATTTCTCTGACTGCTAGTGATACAGAACATTTTCTCATACATTTATTGGCTTTTTGGACGTCCTTTGTTGAGAAGTTTCTGTTTAGTTCCCTAGTCCTTTCACTGATTCGATTATTTGTGGTTTTGGTGTTCAGATTTTACAAAATAACTTTTAACAGTTTCTATGGTGAAGCAAATGGTGTGTATGTGTGTGGGGGTGGTGATTCATAGTTTTTGTCATGTTATCTTTTCAGTTTTCTCTAATATTTTTTGTAACATCATGTTTCAGTTTTATTGTGCTTTGAGAATATATATATACACACAAAAACATCTATGACAGTCTTATTTTCTATATACCTGTTGTTCATATTTTTTATCTTTTTACAAAGTCTTATAGTCTTATTAAAATTCTACTATACTCCTTTCTTTAAACACATATTTAAGTGAAATGAGTTCTTCTTCACTTATAGAAGAGAAAGTAGGTGTGTAGCAGATTATTTTTCTAGCTCCAAGCTTCTAGGACTTCTATCATTGTAGCATGATTAACTACTAAAACTATGATCTTTCTGTAGACCCAAATCTCTAGTACTTTTCATTCTGTCCTTACTAGTATTTGTAACTGTTTTATCCTTTACGTCCAGAGTACCTGTCCTAAATGATTAATTCCTAGTCCCATTGATTTCTTACTGGTCCTTTCATGGAATTGTATCTTGCACACATTATTAAATTACTAACTGCCAATCTAATACTGATCTTACTTCTGATTGACTGAGTCCTCCTGTCAAATGTTGATCTCTATTTTGAGATACGTACTTAGAGAATTCCTCAGAGCTTAAGACATCCTGAACCTATCTTCTATTCATGTATTTCATACATTTTTTTTGTTGTTGTTCCCTTGTAGCTCTTGTGGCTATGACTACTCTATGACCTGCTATCTAGAGTTCATAGCCATAAGTCAATGATATTTCCATGACATTTTTTTTTCTTTTTTAAAGTTGCCTGTTTTAGTTTCAGTTTTTGTGAAGGGTTTGTCTTCAGATTTAACTAATTGGTAGTGGAATATTTGAAGTTTTTTATTGATTATGATTTTACTATAAATTTGAATGATCTTTTTTTACTAGGTTAAGGAAGATTCCTTTCTTTTCTATACATCCAAGACTTTTGCCATGTTTTGTGACTTCACAGAAGTATGTCTAATTGTTAGTGATTTTATTTTATTCTTCAGAGGCTTAGCTAATAGGAGGGTTGAATCTAAGTTTGTGAATACTGTTTTCTTCATATTGTTTCCTATTTTGCTTTCCCTATCTAGTTTTGATAATCAGGATTGTATTCTACTAAAAAAAATGAGTTGTTGAATGTGACTATTCTTTCTAGATCTAAAAGCCAAGTATACTTTTTTAATTAATAGAATTTGGGATTTCCTTGTAATAAGATATTTTTTTTTTTTTGAAAGAGGGACAGTGAGCAAGTGGGAGAGAAAGAAAGAATAGAGAGAATCAATTTTATTTAGTTTTTCATGTGGTCTACGTTGCTCCAAGACTTCACTGCCTATATGGTGCTGGGGTTTAAACTTGGGTCCTCTCACATGTCAGGCAAGTGCCATAACTGCTGAGCCACTGTGCCAGGTATTGCTACAAGTACATTAACTACTGTAGAGCTATGCATTTTCTATTTCTCAATAAACTTCCATTTGGGGGTTTGTTTCTATTTATATTTTTCTAGGAATATTTCCATTTAATCTAGATGTTCACTCATTGGCTTTCAGTCATTGATAGTACTCATTCATTTAATCTCTGCCAAATCCTACTTGTTTGCCTGTTTTCTCTTCTAGTTGTGTTTATTATTTGGGTACCACTTGCCACTCACATATGTAGAGATTCCCTCCATATCCCAGTAACCTCGTCAAGTCACAAAAATTTTCACTTTTGTGATTTCCTGGAATGTTTAAAATAATAGTATGAAAAAACTGATCCATTATTCCAACATTGTGAACTCAAGTGAAGATTAAAGAGAAAAATAATATTTAGGCCTTCATCATTCATCACATTCACTCAGCATTAGCCTTCAACTACTAAGGAAAAGAAGCTCCGTGTGAATGATCATCACCAACCCTGAAAAATCACTTTTTAAATGGTTATTTATAGCTTTGTTCAACAGATTGTCCTATCTCAGACATTTTTAAACAAAGATAATATGGACATGCTTTTTAATAAATTTTTTAATAGAGAGAGAGAGGGAGAGTGTGTGCATGTGTATGAGAGAGGATGGGAAGCGGAATCAACTTTATTTGGCTTTTCATGTGGTCTTCCTTGCTCCGACACTCAGTTGTGTATGCGGTGCTAGGGTTTGAACCAGTGTCCTTGCTCATGCCAGGCAAGCTCCATACCACTGAGCTACCACTCTAGCCCCTAATATGGACATTTTTAAAATTAGAATTTTTGTTTTATTTTTAAATAAATCTAACAGGGAACATTTCAAATACTATTTAATAGATTTGTTAAAAATATAAGTGGATTTAAAGTTACTAAGATGTGGCAATTTAAGACTATCTTTAGCTATTTTATATTAATTGCAGTGGACATAATGTGGTATGGAATTCACTTAACTGGAAGCTAATCTCAACGTAAAATGATTACCTTATACAATCGTATTTATTGGAAGGGATACTTGCAACTATATACTGCATTGTCAGGGTTGTCGGAGTCAAAAGTAAAAACTTACAGCTTAATCCACTGGCAGAAAACGCAAGCCAATTTACTTTCTCATTACCTAGCAAATGCCTCTTGTTTTTCTGACTCATCTTTATACTTTTCTTTATACACGAAATGAAGTTATAAGTTCTAAGAAGTAAGAGCTTGCCTATTATACTGCTTAATTTCACAAGCAACTAACAGGAAGTGAATTATGAAGAACAGAACTCTTGTTACAAACTCCAGTTATCCTCAATTCTGAGCAAAAACAAACAAAAAATAGCCAATCAGTTGTAAAAGGTCCCATAACATGCATTTGAACTATCACTGACTACCTTTTTCAGTTTAGTAAAAGGAAGAGCTACCTGGGAAATTCTGTGGGAAGTCATCTTCTTTTCAAATTAACTACATACTTCTTTCTTTCTTAAATCTCCAGGGAAAGGTGGTCTTTACACCAAAGAATGGTGAGATTTGTTTCAGAATAATAAAATACACTTTCCTATAATAAAAATGAAAGTGACTCTAAGATCAATGAGATGTATAAGTATTACACGGACCTTTTCATGGAGAGGACTATAAACATGTGGGGATAACTACATACAACAGGACCGTGACATCTAGGTGATATTTGTAAGCTACCTGGAAAATAATAAGAGTAAAGCTGCTAGGAATTTCTTGGTAGGAAATCAAAAGAGAGCAATGATTTCTACTATGCCTATGTGAATTTGATCTTAAGGAGCTTAAGTTTAAAATCTGTTCTGTTTTTTAAGCAAGAGGGACACAGGGGGAGAGGGAGAGAGAGAAAGACAAACAATTTTTATTTAGTTTTTCATGCAGCTTTTGCTGCTCTGAGACTTTGTTGTGTGTGTGGGTGCTGGGATTTGAACTTGCGTACTCGCACATGCTGGGCAAGTACAGTAACCGCCGAGCCACTGCTCCAGCCCCTAAAATCTGTATTTTAATCATTTGGCTCATCTAATACTATCAGCAAAGATACCTAAAATTTTTGAAAGCCCCCACTGCCCAGGACTTCTTGAAGAAAGAATAATTCTACACTGGGGCAGGACATGTGAAAATAAGCTTGAAAATCTTTTTGTGTCCCTGAAGAAGTAAGGTGAAAAATATCGGGACCATGTAAATAAATACTAAAAAAAAAAGGGGGGGGGAGCAATTAAGTACTTGAGAATTTGGTCTGATTTTTCTATAGAATATTCACTGCACAGAGAACTAAAAAACTGGTAAGATACATGTTTAAGTCAAATTTGAGTTAATTACTGCAAAAAGTGATAAAATTAGAAACATTATTTTTCTATTCTTAATGCACAACCGTTTAGGTGGCTATATCTGCAGGTGCCAACAGTGTTAGTTGAATTCTGGTTTGGAAATTTAATAAGGGAGGGGTCAGCTAAACAGATTCCTGGTGTATACCTGAATCCACTGACAATCTTGGCATCGTAAACGTGGACCAATAATCCCAAATGCCCTCTGACACAATGCCATTTGTAGTGTTTCGTGCCTCTTTCTGTAGCTGGAGGCAAATTTGTTTAGCTTTAAACTAATTCTGTGATAAAGTGTTGGTATGCCAGCTATCTTTGGCAAGTGTTTATATGGTATATGCTCTCTCATCCTTTTAATCTCTTAGATCACCTGTTAGTTTTCACATTAAGTGTCTCTAATTCCATCAATCACTACTCTAATTGTCATGACTCTAAAAAAGCAAGTGATACAATTGCTTGAAGATTAGATCATAAGTGCTAATTTCATGACTTGTATGTGATGGATTCATGTGCCAATCCACAATTTCTGATTGCTCCAGCATTTTCAACTGCACACCAAGTTAATTCTTTTTTTTTTTTTAAAGAGAGAGGGACAGTGAGAGAGACAGAGAAAGAGAGAAACAACTTTATTTAGTTTCTCACATGGCCTTAGTTGCTCCAACACTTAGTTGTGTGCGTGGTGCTGGGGTTTGAACCCGGGTCCTCGTGCTTGCCAGGCAAGCACCGAAACCGCTGAGCCACTGCTCCAGCCCACCAAGTTAATTCTTATGCCCTAATCTCCTCATCAGTGTTGTAGCTGTGATCTGATCACTTATCTTCTTAACATCACTCTTAAATTCAGAGGGCAAAAGGCAACAATCACAATAACTGAGCCAAATCTTCTAGAAATTTAACACAGTAATTTCTAGTTAGGGTCTATACTTGACATGCTGCAAATAAAAAAAGGAAGAGCTTAGAAGGGCTTGCATGTTTTTTGCATAAAAAGCTAGCATCTATCTGGAGAAAGAAGTCAGGGATGATTTTTAGTTTCCAACTGGAGATTCAACTTCTAGATTTTATTTCAAAATAAATGATTTGCATGGGAAAACGTGTACTGATTATTAACTGAGAGGAAAACAGATGCATATGGCCAGTTTTGTAAGAAGGACAACTTCAGAGTATTACATTTAAATTTTAGACTCCGTCCATAATAGATGAAAGCATTCTTCTCATGGAACAAATGACATCACAGCTCCCCTGCTGTAGAGTTTACTCAAGACATTCCAATGGAGACATAATCCCTTTTGTGCCCCTGAAATTAAAATGAATCATATGCAATAATAGAGCGAGCCCAGAGGGTCTATGTAGCCCATTATGATGATTACGCTTTATAGAATTGTACACCGGGTTCTGCAATAGGTACATTGTGCTAAATAAAGAACAACATTGCTCTTCTCTGGTAATTGTATTCTACAAAATGCCTACTTGCCAGTAAGTAGATGGAGTAAGAGGAGATTTAGATTCATATAAAAATAAGTTTAGTTTTGAATAGAAAGCAAAGTTAAAATTGTCGCCATCCATTAAAACTCAATTCATCCTGGATATTAGAAAAGTAAAAAGCATAAATAAATGAGGCAGATGTTGGCAATCTGAGCAGGCCACAAAGCTGCTCAACCTTAATAACCAAAATTCAAAAGGCAGATGGCAAAAGCCTCAACAAAACAGAGGAAATTCTCCAAGACTTGGAGCATTTCTATGCAGATTGGTAAAATGCCCTTATGACAAAGGAAATGTTCCATCACCACTTGCAATGCATTTTTTAAAATATTTAGAGTAGATTTTTATTTTCTATCAAGGCTTGTTAACTCAAAAATACAGGAAGGTCATGATAAAATCTGTTAGGAAGTTGAGAAGACTTCCAAACTAAGAAAAATCCAGATGGAAACTCATTGACTTCTTTATATTCTCCCTTTAAAATAAATTAATCTTGTTATAGCAACATTATCCACATGCCTCCTGTCTTTCCGAGCTAAATCTGCCCTCCTCCCTGTCAAGAGAAAAATGCTGATTTGATAAAATCATGTCTTGCTTGAAAGTCTGTGGCTATCCATGGAGTGCACCATTAGGGGAATTTTACTTTTCAGTGTAATTCAGATTGTCTTTTCATATTAATTCTTTTTTTTTTTCTGTATCAGGGATTTCACCCAGCGATGCTTTACAACTAAGCCACATCCACAGATTTTTTTATTTTTTAGTTTAGATAGGGCCTCGCTAAGTTGCTCAGAGCCTCACTAAGTTGCTGAGGCTAACCTTGAACTTGTCATCCTCCTGCCTCAGCCTCCTGAGTTTCTGGGATTATAGGCCTGTGCCATCATTGCTTCCTCAGCTTCCAATTTTCCTTGAATGGATTGTGTGTGTGTGTGTGTGTGTGTGCGTGTGTGTGTTGCTGAATGTTAGGCAAGTGCTCTTCCACTAAGCTACCATCTCAGCCACATGAACGAAATGTTCCTTGTTAGCCCTCTCCTGTTATATCCTCCAAACTTCTTCTTCTGATTGGAAATTATGGAACTGCTCCAGATTAGAACCACCCAAAGCACACTCTTTGCCACATTGAGCAAAGACAAACTCAAAATTTGATGAGTACTAGAGAGTTCAAGTGATAGACACAAAGAAATAGGTTATTCGAGAATATTCAGTAGCTGATAATTATTTTGGCCGATGAGTTAGGGAGAACTGTGCTCCTTAAAATGTGTCCATCAATTCAGCACTTACGTAGCAAGCACCTACTATGGTTAGGCAATTCTATACACTAACGATACAGATATAGAAATTTCTGCCCTGGCTCCACGTCTATCCCAGTGAGGGAGATACCCAGTAACTGAGATTATAAACAAAAATTTAACATTTATTAATGATTCTGTGTAAAAATCAGAAACAAAGAGTAATGAAGTGTAGGTAATGCTCAGGGTGGTATTGCATGGCTGTTGGATGGAGTGTGTGGGGCAAGCCTGGTTTGATGACTTTAGTATTTTTTTTTAAAGAGAGAAGAACAGTGACAGAGAGAGAGAAAGACAGATAATCAATTTTTATTGAGTTTTTCACATGGCTTTCGTTGCTCTGACACTTAGTTGTGTACCTGGATGCTGGAGTTTGAACCTGTGTACTTGCACATGCTGGGCAAGCATGGTAACCACCAAGCCACCACTCCAGCTCCTGGCTGAATGACTTTTCACTAAATACCTAAGGAAAGTGAGGGATGGCTACGTGAGTGTGTGGGTGTTGGAGCATGACACAGGGGAACAACCATGTACCACAGGGTTGTGTGGCTGTCTGTGCCACTCATCCAAGATGATAATGCAGACTTATCGATGACACTTGATGGGGTGCTGGGAACCCATGGCATCTGCAGGCTAAGTTGGGGACTGAGAAGCAGGGATTTTTCCAGAGTTTGTAATGTATACTCTATCTCTGGGCATGAACCCCTGCATACAGACCAGGCCAACTGGGGTTTGCTGGAACTTAAGATGCCCGAAACAAGAAGGATGAAGATCTAGAAGAAAAGAGAAAAATTTTCAGTCTGAATAGAACACAGACAATTTTCTGTTACACATCTAGATTTTTCACCATTCCTTGGACAGTGTAAAATGTTTGAAAAATGAAGGCCAGAGACAGATTTTAGTATTCATAGATACTCACACATATAGATGTTTCTAAGTAAAAATGACTACAGGCTATTCCAATTCTAGATATGCAGAAATTCTCTCTTTTAATCATCTGATGCAATTTCAAAGGACATTGACCATGCATTTGTCTCTGTGTTCTTGTTCTACGTCCTCTCAATCTCAAAATAACCTTCCACCATACAACTACACTATAAAGCACAAGGAGCCTAGGAGCCATGGGGTGAGGAATCAGAGCCCTCTGTCTACTCAGGACCTGCCTTAAAAAAAAAAAATCGAATGAGTTTCTCAATTAGAACTGGGGCTTCTTTTTAAGAACTTCTGTTAATTAATAGTGCTTTAGCATATTAATCAGTTGCCTTTTTCCTTTAAAAAAATAAAAAATAGAAAAACCATGAATCCATGAAGTTGCTACATATACTATAGGATGCCCATCGTCAGTTAAATGCCAACTTCAAACAATGAACATTTTTTTTCCAGAATAAGAATGTCTCAAACATTTCAGGAGGCATACTTAAACGAAAATGCTACAAAACAAATCGGTTGTTATTCAAAATTAAAATTCAATGCAGATCATCAAACTCTAAGTGAACTTTTTAGAAGAGTTACAGATTCTCAAAATAATCAGAACATAATTCCTATGCACCCTATACTCAAGCTTCCCTGTCCTTAATATCATATACTGCATTGTTAAAATTAATAATCCGTAATATATATTACTAATGGAAGTGCATATTATCTAAAAATACACCACAAATCCTGAGATCATCTGGATCTTCTCTATTTTCTTCTTGAAATTTTTTTCCATGTTGCATTTAAATCTGTATTCCACTATGGAATGCAACTCTGAATTAATTTGAAAAGTTCCAGATCAGTGTCAAGGTTCAGTTTTTGCTTATGGACATGAGAGTTTTCCAGCACCATTTTCTAAAAAGACTACTCTTCTTGCTCTGATATGCCATTATTCCTTTGTCAAAGATCCACCATACACTATTCTTTTGTTTATTTTTGTTTGGGGCATCAAGGATTGAACCCAGGGGCCATTAACCACTGAGCCACATCCCCAGCCTACTTTTTTATTTTTTTTATTTTGAGACAGGGCCTTGTTAAGTTGCTGAGGTTGGCTTTGAACTTGCAATCCTCTTGCCTCAGCCTCCGGAGCCTCTGGGATTACAGTATGCACCACTGTATGTGAATGGGCCTATTTCTCGGCTCTCTAATCTATTTGATCCATCTGTATGCCTATTCTTTCACCAAAACTACATTTCCTGGACTATTATAGATTTACTGTAATAAGACTCAAACTTGGATAAAGTTATTCTTTTAGCTGTTTTCCTCTTTATAATTGGATGGTCCAAATCTTTCGCCTTTCCATATACAATCTCTCTCTCTCTCTCTCTCTCTCTCTCTTTTTTATTTGAAAGAGAGAGGGACAGGGAGAGAAAGAGAGAAAGAATCAATTTTATTCATTTTTTCACATGGCTTTTGCTGCTCCGATACTCCGTTGTGTACATGGTGCTGGGGTTTGAACCCACATCCTCATGTAAGCCAGGCAAGCGCTGTAACCACAGAGCCACCGCTCCAGTCCTCCAAATACATTCTTAATCTGCTCATTAATGCTTTCCAAGGAGCTTCCTGGGATGATGTTCCATCTGTAGATCCAGTCGTGAAGCTTCATCATTGAAACAATATCAGGTCATCCAATAGATGGATGTAAAATATGTATCATTAATAATATTCCGTTTCTTATTCCTTAAACTATTTTGTTAGGGTTATTTCTAAGTATTCCATGCCTTTGGCACTTCAGATGCTCCCTGACTTACAGTGGGGTTCCATCATGAGAGAGCTGCTGTACGCTGGGAATACTGCACTTTAAAATTCATTGACACACCAGACCTGCAGAGCATCTGAGCTTGGTGGCACAGCACGAGAGCATCCACGTTTGCCCTTGTGATTGCTGCAGGACTATCCGGGAGCTGTGGCTCATAACCACTTCCTGGCATCTCACAAGAGGATAGAGCCGTACATCACTGGCAAAGGTCCAAATTCAAAATTCAAGGTCCAGTTTCTACTGAATGCATATCCCTTTCACACCAATATGAAGCTGAAAAATCTGAAGACAAGCCACAGTGAAGTCAGATTACAGACTGTATTAGGAATAACAAAGGACCTCCACAAGACACTAATTAAAAAATATAGCTGTAAGTACACAGTAGAGTAGAGTGACAGGAATGGGGGAAGGAGGAGAAGAGGGAAAAGGTAGGTACTGGGGACTCAATTGGAACAAAATTATATCCCATGCTTTTATAATTATGTCAAATGTATCCTATTGTTATGTATAACTAAAAAGAACCAGGGGAAAAGTCTTGAAATTACGTGGAACATTGAGGGGTAGATCATCTGGCAATGAAATAATAACTAAAATAAAAATTCTTTTTTCTTTTAAAGAGAGGAAGACAGTGATAGAGACAGAGGAAGAGAGAAACAACTTTATTTAGTTTTTCACATGGCCTTTGTTGCTCCAATACTTAGTTGTGTACGTGGTGCTGGGGTTCGAACCTGGGTCCTCGTGCTTGCCAGGCAAGCACCAAAACCCTGAGCCAACGATCCAGCCCTAAAATAAAGATTCTTAAAACAAACAAACAAAAAAACAATCAAATTGCAGTTGTCCATTGCTTCTATGCAGGAAAACATCTGACTTTTAAACATTCACCTTGTATCTTACTCTTTTGATCTGTACACTTACCAGCTCCAGGAGTTATTTTTTTTATTAAGAAATGTATTTGTTGAACAATCAAACATGCTTCTAATGAAAAAAATATAATGTATATATAAATTCTGATAGAGAGTGTCAGGTTAGTCATCTTCAAAGAAAGAACATTTTGGGACTGTAGCAGTGACTCAGTGCTTACAGCACTTTCCTGGCGTGCACTAGGATGTGAGTTCAAATCCCAGCACCATGTATACAACAAAGTGTCAGAGCAACAAAACTCACATGAAAAACTAAATAAAATTGATTCCCTCTCACCTTCTCTTTCTCTCTCTCTTTCTCTCAATCTTTCAACCCCCTCCCTCCCTCTCCCTTTAAAGAAAGAAAAAAGAAAAGAAAGGAAATTTTACTTTTATTCCCTCCATTTCAGATGGTGTATTTCCCATACTTTTTTATTGTTTCCTGCAGTAGCTAGGAATTCAGCAGGATGCTGTATAGGAGTGGTCAGATAAGATGTTCCTCTCTTGGGGCCCTGATCTTAGGATAAAAGTATTCAGTATCCCAACATTAAAAATGGTGTTAATTGCAGAATACTTTTAGACATCCTTGATCAACTTCAGCATCTTTCCTTCTGTCCCCAGTTTGCTGAGAGATCGTATCAGGAATGTATTGAATTTTGAAAATGCTTTTGTTTTTATCAATCGAGATGATCATATGATTTTTTAATCTGTTGCTGTGACGGATTATATTGATTGATTTCTATGCCCATTCACATAAAATTACTTTTGCACATTGTTGAATTTGATTGGCAGCTATTTTGCTGAGATTGCCTGCTTCAGTATTCCTGGGAGAAATCAGTCTGTCCTTAGTTGTAATGCCTTTATCTGGTTTTGGAATGGGAGTAATACTGGTCTTCCAGAATCTTAGGAAATTTCCTCTCTACTCCTGTTTCTTTTCAGAAGACATAATAAATAACTGGTATGGTTACTTTTGGAAATATTTTCTAGAATTCACAATTGGAACCCATTGTGGCAAGGTACTTTGCTTTATAGGGAATTATTTATTAAGTATAAGAATATATAAATCAGTTGCTGCATGGTGTACTAATACATCTTATTATATAGTATATATTACAATTATTATCATAATGTATACTTGTATAAAAATTAGATACAATATACTATTTATTTAAAATATATAGCATTTTAATTACTATTACTCTATTAGTAATTAACATAAATTCTTTAATTGCTATGTTATTAAGAGGATATTTCTTTTTTTTTTTTTTGCTTTTATGGATACCTCATATTTGTACATGACAGTTGGGTTCATTTTGACATAACCACACATGTATGGAATTTAATTTGCTCCAATTTAGTCCTCAGTGACCCCCTTTCCCTTAGCTCCTCCTTCCTACCGTTCTGTTTTCTAATGTACTCTTCTACCATCCACTGTTTTTAATTGGTGCTTTATATAGAGATAAAAATGTAGAATTCACTGTGCTGTATTTATCCATGAATGTGTATTAACTTTGTGAAATTCATTCTGCATTTCTTCTTTATTCCAATCCCTCCTCCCTCCCCATTGATATTCTTTTACTTTGCTGATCTTCACTTTTGCCTTTATAATATCTGGCCCCCACTATCTTTCCTCCCAACTTTAGCTTCTACATATTAGAGAAAACATTTAATCCTTGATTTTCTGAGTCTGATTTTTTTTTCACATGGCATGATGTTCCCCATTTCCATCCATTTACTGACAAATGCCAAAATGTCATTCTTATTCATGGCTGAGTAGTACTCTAATGTGTACACATACCACATTTTCTTAATTCACTCATCTACTGAAAGGCATTTGAACTGGTTCTATCATTTGGCTATTGTGAATTTCACTGCTATAAACATCAATGTGGCTTAATTACTATGTTAGTTCTTTTGGGCATACACCAAGTAGTAGGATAGCTGAGTAATATGGAGGTTCCAAGCCTTGTGTTTTGAGGAATTTCTGCACTGTTTCGCAGAGTGTTTGTAGTCATTTTCAGTCCCACAACAATGTAGGACCGTACTTTGTCCCCCACATCCTTAACAGCATTTATTATTGTCTGTATTCTTAATAATTGCTGGTATAGCTTTGATTTGCATTTTCCTGATTGCTAGAGATGTTGAACATTTTTCATGTATTTTTTTAGCCCTTTGTGTTTCTTCCTTTGAGAAATATTTGATTAGTTCTTTTGCTCATTTACTGATTTTAATTTTTGGTGGTCAGCTCTTTGAGTTCTTTATGTATTCAGGATATTAATCCCTAGTCAAAGAAGTCAGAAGAAAGACTTTTATCATTATGTAGACTCTCTCTTCATGATCTTTATAATTTCCACTTATTGATTTCTTGAGCTCATAGGAGTTTATTAAGAAAGAAAGTGTCTATGACAATAAGTTGGAGACTGACAATAAGATTGACAGTAAGATTGACATTCTGCTTTCTTCTAGCAGTTGCAAAGTTTCAGCCTAATTATTAACTTTTTTTATCCATTTTTATTTGATTTTTATTTAGGTAATACATAGGGATCAAATTTCAGTTTTCTATATAGAGATACCTTGTTATTTCAGCACCACATGTTAAAAAGGTTATCTTTTCTCCAAAATATGTTTTTGATACCTTCGTCAAGTGTCAGATACCTGCTATAACTATGTGAATTTGTCTCTGTCTTCTATTCTGTACCATTGATCTTCATGTCTATGTGGATCCTAATAACTTGCTGTTTCATTAATAGAGCTTTGTAGTATAATTTGAGATCAGGTATTGTTATGCCTTCAGCATTTTTCTTCTTGCTCAATATTGTTTTGGCTATTCTGACTCTTTTATTTTTCCAAATGAATTTTAAGACTGTTTTTTCTTTTCTAGTTCTCTGAAGAATGTCATTGGTATGTTTTTGAGGATTGCTTTGAATCTGAATAACACTTTTGCTAGTATGGCCATTTTGACATGATTAATTCTACCCATCCGAGAATATGAAAGGTCTTTCTATCTCATTGGTTAGATTTATTTTTATGTCTTTCACCTCAATAGTTAGATTTAATTTTAGGTTATTGTGAATGGTACACTTTACCTAATTTCTTTTTCACAGATGCATTACCAGATTACAGGAAAGTCATTGATTTGTGAATAGCTGTTGTTGTAATCTGCTACTTTGCTGAATTGATTTATCAGCTCTGGGAGTTTTCTGGTGGCCTTATATTGGGGGTATTCTAGATATAGGATCATGTCATCAGCAAATAAATAATTTGACTTATTCTTTTTGTAGTTGTATTCCTTTACTTCTTTCATTTGGGTGATTGCTTTGGCCAGAGTTTCAAGGACTATATTCTTGTCTTGTTCCTGGTTTTAGAGCAAATGTTTTCAGATTGTCTCCATTCAGCATGGTGCTGGATTTCAGGATCTCATGTACAGCTTTTATAATGTTTAGGTAATTTCCTTCTGTCCCTGGCGCTCAAGAATTTTTAATACCAATGGGTAATGGATTTTATAAAGGCCTTTCTACATCTATTGAGTACATCATGTGATTCTTGTCATGATTCTATTTATTTTGTTTATCTATTGATATGTATATGTTAAACCAACCTTACATTTTTAGGATGAAACCCACTTGATCATGGTGTACTCTTTTTGATGAGTTTTTAAATGCAGATTTCTTATGGTTTGAGTGTGAGGTGTCCCCCAAAAGCTCATATGTGACATTTTGGGAAGATTGAGGTGAAATGATTGGGTTATAAGACATTAACCCATCACTAAGTGGATCCCCTCACAGGGATTAACTAATAAGGCTGATAGGATGTGGCTGGAGAAGGTGGGCATTGGAGGGTGTGCCTTTGGGTATATATCTTGAATGTGACATGGAGTTTCTCTCTCTGCTCCCTGGAGCCATGGCTTCCACCATGATGTTCTGCCTTATCTTCAACGCAGAAGAATGGAGCTGGTCTTCTATGGACTAAGACTTCTGAACCTGTGGGTCCTCAAAATAATCTTTTCTTCCTAAAATTGTTCTTGTTGGGTCTTTTAGTCACAGTCAAGAAAAAGCTGACTAAAATAGGTTGATAATATTTTATTAAGGAGTCTTTCATTTATGTTCCTCAAGATAATTGGTCTTTAGTTTTCATTCCTTAATGTGTCTTTGTCTGGTTTTGTTATCAGGGCAAAAGTGGCGTCATAGAATGTTTTGAAAAATATTCTCTCTCTTTCAATTTCATGGAATAATTTGTGGAAGAACAGTGCTCTTTTCTAAAAGTCTGGTAGAACTCAGATGAGAATACATCTGGTCCTTGGTGTCTCTTTGAGGCTTTTAATGACTGTTTCATTTTCATTGCTTGATTTTGGTCTGCTTAGGTTTTTCAATATCCTCATGGCTCAGTTGGGGTCTTATGAACTTTGGTAGATGTTTTCTTCAAGTAGTTTTGTCCCTTTCATTTAGTTAACTAATTTATCATTTATCTTTCAATATCCATACTATCACTAGTAATGGCCCTTAATTCACTGTAATATAATTTGAGTTTTTCAATTTTTATTGTTTAGCATGTTGAAAGTTTTATCAATTTCATTGATCTTTCGGAAGAGCCGGATTTCAGTTTTGTTGATTCTTCTTTTATTGTTTTTGTCATTGATATTGCTTTTCTTGTTAATTTCACTGATTTGTGCTCTGACTTTCACTATTTCTTTCCTTCTGCTTCCTTTAGAAACATTACTCTTCTTTCTCTATATTATTAATATGGAAGATTCCATTATTAATTTCTGATCTTTCTACTTTATTGACACATGCATCCTATTAGAATACATTTCTCTCAAATTATTGTTTTGTCACGTTCCACAAATATTCATAGAATTTTTTGCACTTTCATTTAGTTCAAATATTTCAAAAATTTTCTTAATACTCTTTGCCTCATGTGTCCTGAGAAATGCATTTTCACACACCAATGCATAAAGATTTTCTGGTTTCTGTTGTGATATTGATTCTAATTTACTTATATTGTGATCCAAAATATATTTTAATGCTGTTTCTTTAAAATCTCTTAATATATGTTGTGTTTTTCAGATTTCATTCCATTTGAACTTGAGAGGAACTCTCTGCTGATGTAGATTTTAGTATTCTTTAAGTGGAAGATAAAGTTGATTATTCTGTGCTGTGTGGATTACCCCAAACATTTTTCATATTAGTTCTGTCTGATCTATCAATACTAAAAAAAATAGATATTGGAAATCTTCAACCATAATGGTGGACTTGTCTATTTCTTCTTGATCCTCTGTCACTTTTGATTCATGTAATTTTTATTGGTTCATTATAACAATAATTTGAGAGCAATGCATTCTAATAAGATGCATGTGTCAAAAAGTATAAAATAGTGAGAATTGTCATTAAATACCCCATGCATGTACATACCATAATTTGGTCAACTTCATTTCCCGGTACCTCCACTTTTTCCCCTCTCCTCCTTCCTACTCCTTGTCCTCTTCCTCTACATTACTGGTCTCTCTTCTACTTTTCCCCCTTTTATCACTCCAAATTCCATATACGAGAGAAACACACCTTTTGACTTTCTAAGTCTGGCTTATTTTGCTTTACATAATATTTTCAAGTTCCTTCCATTTTCCTGCAAATGACATAATTTTGTTCTCTGTGACTGAATAAAACTCAATTGAATGTATATATACACACCACATTTTATTTATTCTTTCATCTTTTGGCAGACTAATGGGTTGATTCCATAATTTGACAATTGCAAATTGCTTTGCTATAAACATGGGTATGCATATATTGTCATGGTATACTGGCTTTTACTTCTATAGTGACTTTCTTTGACTGATAGTCATATTTCATCTTTCTTCATTCTTTCGTTTTTAAATTAAATGTGTCTCTATATTTAGTGTGAGTCTCTTGTGAACAACATACTGATTCTGAAAATGTCTTTTAATTGGTATGTTTATCTAATTTACACTAAAAGTACTATTGATAGGTTTGAATTAATATTTACTGTGTTGATAACTACTCTGTTTTTGTACATATTTTTGTTTTATTTTTTCTTTTTGCCTCTTCTTTTATTGGTGTTAATTAAGAATTTTTATTTATTATGTACCCTTTCTAACATACAAATTATATTCCTTAAAAATTAAATGGCTTCATTTGAGTTTGCAGTAGTTATACCTTTTGAAATTGTCCCAAATTTCTTGGATGTTCCCTCTACTTTTTTATTATTCATTACATTTTTCCTTTGAAATTCATTTTGGGAATAGCCTATTGGCCTATGTTCAAGCTCACTGACTTTTTTATTGAGTATATCTGGTCTCTTGGGGAGCCAGTTAAAACATTCTTCCTGATTTTTATTTCTGTTTTCTTTTGATTATTTGTTATAGTTTCCATCTCCCTGCTTCCCTTGCCCATCTCTTATTACATGATTTTCCATTTTAATCTGTTTGTCGTACTTAAATCCCTTGTGAGAAAATTCAAACTCTGTTATATTTTAATCTTGTTCTGATGTGTGTTTTGTCTCTTCAAATTTAGTTTTTTCTTGTCTTTTATCATGTTGATATTTTTGTTTCTGCTGTTGTCTGAATGTGTTTCCAATATTAGGAATTGAAGGAAATAGGCCTAATTTAATGGGAGATTTTGTGTTAATCTGGTTAGGAGGTAAGCTGTCTTTAAGGTTTTCTCTAGATGTAGGTGGCAGAAGCTTCACATTTCCCTAATACCCTGTTCTGCCTGGTTGTCTTTGGGCTTCCCTGAGATCTCCTCCTTAGGAAGAGTCCAAGACTTAAAGTTCTTTGAACCCATAGGGATAAATGGTGGTGTGGGGGGAAATGTCTATAATTCATGATTAAATTTTTAGTGACCCTCATCATTGTTCATCATTGTTACTTGATATCATGTGCCTTTAGATGAGGTTGAAAAGCTAGAAGCGGGTGGCACAGTCCAGTTTTTAGAAGTCCCCAGGAATAAATGCACTTCATAATGATGCCATTCCCCTCCTTCATCTGGACTATGAAGGGATGGTGCATGCATCTTTACCATAGTAACCCAGAGGGGCTCCTATAGATAAGTCATATGAAAGTGTGTGCTTGCCCTAAGACTGGGACCCCTGAAGACTCTGATTCCCATGGAAGTCCACATGCAGCTTCTAGCAATTTCTTAGAATCAACAGTCATGTGTTCCTGCTAGTTTATGACTGATAGCTTTGTTTCCAAGTAAGCAAATGATTCTTTATTTCTGGATTTATCTATCTATCTGTCCATAATCTATCTATCATCTATCTCTATATATCAATCTATCTTTCTATCATCTATCTATCATCTATCTATCTATCATTTATCTGTTTCTCCAGATTTGAAATCTGTCCTAGTTCTCTGATGGGTCCAAGAAAAACCATTGATTTTCTGGCTGTTTTTCTTTCTTTTTATTTATTGCAAAAGTAACAATTTTTAAACTGTTTGCAATCAGGGCAGGAATTGGAAATCCTGGCTCAATCCCTTTCACACGTATGCCTTAGTGTTTCTCCTCTTCTTGAGTCTGCAAGGAGAAAGGAAGACACACAACTCCCCTAAAATGAAAAATAAATGGTGAATCATGTAGGCTTTTTTTGATAAATGAGTTTATGTTTTTACTATTTGTACTTTACTTTTTATCATTTGATATCACTTTCTCAAATGATAAAAGGGAAAGCTTCCTTTAGCCCTGTTTTGCTCCTTCCATTTATGAAATCCTAATTGGAAACAGATTTAGAGTGTAGAATTCCCCCTTTATATGAAGACAGAGGTGAGGCTGGGAGAGGGAACAAGAGCCAGCCAGGTAGTCTGGCTGAAAAAGTGTTGAAGTCAGAGGAACCGAGCCCAAGTTTTCTGACACTACTGTCTATTCCAGGTGATATGAGCATAGCTCTAAGGAAACAGCTGATTTATTAAGTGATATCACATAGCTAATAGTAATATTCAGAATTCTTATGTTTTTGTGGGTCTCAAGGGTAACGTGTTCTTAATTGAACATTACACCTTCTTAGTAACTGAGCATTGGAATATATGAGTAGACATTTGGACTCTGCAGGACTGTCTGCAAAGCTTTGTCAAGAGTAACGTAGGTCACGTTTTGATCCAAATGTTAATTGACAGTGTCTTTTAATGTGCATTTTGGGGCTCAGGTAATAGCAGTGAGGAAAACTCATTATAAGCCCCGCAAGAAGACAGTGTGCCATCTTTGACATGCCATCTGATGTTCCAGAGGGGTTTCATTGAATCCAGGAAGCCTTGCCTGAGGATAAATCCACCCTTCCACCAGTATTTGTGGGAGGAATAAGGCAGTGGCCCACGGAAGTGCCCTCAGGCAGTGGGGTCGCTGTCACCTGCAGTATCACCCAGGCTTTGAAAAGCACTTCTTCTTCTTTGCTTTAAGGATCTAAACCTTTCACTCTCACTTTGCCCAAGGAGGAGAAATGACGAGCATTATTCTGATGTCTCAGTCTTTAAAAGTTCTTCCTGTTTGACAGATGTCCTTGTTCCAAGTTTAGTGTGTAAAAATGCTACCCCTTGGAAGTCTGTATCAACAAAAATAATTTGAATTTCACTCTCAAGTTCTTGTGGTAGTTTCTAGCCTATCCACAACGCCCTTGCTCATGCATAAATTCTGGTAATCCTGTTTAACTTTCCACAGTGCCACTCAAATTTCATTGAAACAAGCAGGGGATTAATTTTCAAAATGGAAGAAAATGAATCCAAATGACTAACATGTGATTTTAAAAATTATTTTTAAACATCAAACCTAGTTGATGAGACTTCTAATGTTCTAATGTTGTATCACTGTTAATTCTTGAACAGTAGACAAATCATTTGAACAGCAGTGCATCTTAAAAAAACAAACAGAGCCTTTATAAAAGCATTTTCAAATACGACTGTGAAGCTTACTATTTTAAAATTATTTTTATACTCGTTTAATTAAAATAATTTTCTTGATCACTCAGCATTATATTTTGTGAGTTCTTCTGGAAACTCAATCTGAGTCATTTAAGTGCAAGGAGCTTACCTGACAGGTTATTTATTTCTAGAAAAAAAGAGAAGGTGGATGAAGTAGGCTAGGGGTATAAGTTAGTGGTAGACTGTTTGCTTAGCATGAGTGAGGTCCTGGGTTCAGTCTCCAGTACCAAAAAAGTAAAACAGGGAATGAAAATATTTTAGCTGATGAACTTAGACATAAGGAGTAAAGTGTCAATAAGGAATTCATCATTGAGCTGGTTACCATCTGGAGGTCCATATCTAGGCTAACTAAGGGTAACAAAGCGGTTATCTTCATCCAGTGACATCCTTCATGTGAAGAGCTATCCTTTCCCGGTCACGTATAGCTTGATTTTTCCAAGTGAGTGGATACAGCCAGCAAAAAGCCCTGAACTACAGAGCTGATTGACTCCCTGGAGGAGTGGCTGTCAAAGTATCCTCTCCCAACCAGAAGTATCAATACCACTCGCAAATTTCGTAAAAGTGCCAATTTTCCCTTTGCAACCTCCTTGAGTGTTACCTCCTATAGCACAGATTTTTCTACATTAATTGTTACTCATTGCTCTAAAAATCTGACAGGCAACTCTCATTCCATATTGTCTTTCAAGCATGTCACAGTGTGAAGACTCAGCTTCCTGCATTCTGGGCCTTTCATTATCTACGCTTGCTCTCTTAGTTGCCAAAAACAAACAAACAAACAAAAATTTTTAAAGTTCTTTAAGATGGAAGAAAATGAATAAAAAAAAACTAACGTGATTTTAAAAATTATTTTTAAACAGCAAACCTGGCTGATAGGACTTCTAATGTTCTAACTTTGTATCACTCTTAATTGTTGAATAGTAGACAAACCTTTTGAACAGTAGTGCATCTTTAAAAAAAGCAAACAGGGGCCTTTATAAAAGCATTTTCATATACTACCATGAAGCTTACTATTTTAAAATTATTTTTAGACTCATTTAATTAAACTAATTTTCTCGATCGCTCAGCATTATGTTTTGTGTGTTCTTCTAGAAACTCAATCTGAGTTATTTAACTGCAAGTAGCTTACCTGATAGGTTGTTTCCAAAAAAAAAAAAAAAAAAAAAAAGAGAGAGTGAAATCTGATGAAGTAGGCTAGGGGTATAATTTATAAAATATACCTTTGATGTCAAGTTCTTCCAGCAATTGTATGTCTGAAATATATTTGCATATCAGAAAAATGTTCATGCAATCATTACCCTCTGTCTTACTACGTTTGAGCTGCTGTAACATACCTTAGAGTAGTTAATATGTAAAGAGGAGAAAATTATTTCTCATGGTTTTGGAGACTGGGAAGTCTGCAATGAAGGCAGTGCTGTCTGATGAGGGATTCTGTGTTTCCTAGAAGATACATACTTTGCTCACCAGGCAGTGAAGGAGAAGGACCCCGTTCCGTCAAGACCTTTTATTTTTTTCTTTTTAAGAGAGAAGGACAGTGATAGAGAGAGAGAGAGAGAGAGAGAGTTTATTGAGTTTTTTCACATGGCTTTCATTGCTCTGACACTTAGCTTTGTTCGTGGGTGCTGGGGCTTGAACCCACATACTCATGCACGCCAGGCAAGCACTGTAACCGCTGAGCCACTGCTCTAGCCCCTCTTAAGACCCTTTATGAGTGACTCCACTCTGGAGGGAACAGCCGTCAGTATGAAAGCTCCTAGAAACCATACCTGTTGCTTCTTTTACTTTGTGCACTGCATTTTAACATGAATTTTGAAGGGGACAGCAACATTCAAACCATTAAGTTACTAAGTTCTAGGACTGTCTTCCTGGCTTGATAATTTAAACTTTTTCATTTTTTCCCCAAAGTACACATTGTTACTTTAGAAATCTAAAAGCATTCTGGTTCCACACATTTCTGACAGCACTATGAAGTCTCTTTGGATTTTTTTTTTGGATTAGTGCCTTCACATTTTGTACTGTGAAGTTGATCAGTGTTGATCTTCACCCTGAAAATGTTCAATCTAGGCTCCCATGCCCTTTGTTTCTGGAGTTTATGATTAGAGTAGGGGGGAATTCTTCTCATTTTGTGTTTTGTTTTCAGTATCTCTCTCTGCTTCACTTGCTAAAACTCTCCTTTATTTGAATGTTGTGCGACCTCATTACTTTCTAATATTATTATGTTTTCTACTTTAAATTCCTTTGGACTTGTTTCCACTTTTAGAAATATCCTTGAGTTCTATCTCAATGTTCATTTTCATTTCAGTTGCTACGTTTTTGATTTTGAAATACGTTTTCCTGCTATCTTTTAATTTTCATAGCAGTCATTTTTTTAAGAGTGAGGGGGACAGTGAGTGAGAGAGAGAGAATCAACTTTATTTAGTTTTTCATGGGGTTTTCGTTGCTCCAACACTTTGTTATGTACATGGTTTTGAGGTTCAAACCTATGTCTTCCTGCTTGCCAGGCAAGCACCATAATTACTGAGCCACTGCTCCAGCCCCAGCAACCATTCTTTTTTTTTTTTTTTTTTAATTTCTATTAAGGAGTTGAGTTATTGTTCAATCATAAAGGCATATAAATTAACAATAAGATATGCATAGGTTCTTAAACCAGAATTACCAACAAAATTTCCCTCTGAATATTCTGACTTCATAAACATTCTAAATTTAGAGAAATGTATTTGAATCTCTTCTGTTTCTGCATTATGTTAGTTTCCTCTGTTTTACTTTTTTTAATTACAATTTTTCCCATTTGCTTTATCTTTTCTTTCTTCCTTAATTATGTGTGTGTGTGTACAGCTATATCTAATACATGCTTAAAATATTATATCTATTTTATACATTTTGGACATATATACATATAAAAAGTGGAGACAAAATGCTTTTGGTCCTTAAATACTTCATGACATATTTGCAGATAATCATGGTAAGCAACATCACAAGGATGAAAACATTACCACTTTCTAATCCGGTGCATCCTTTTTTCTTTTCTTTTCTTTTAAAGAGAGAAGGACAGTGAAAGAGAGAGAATCAATTTTTGTTGAGTTTTTCACATGACTTTCATAGCTCTGACACTTAGTTGTGTACATGGGTGCTGGGGTTTGAACCCGTGTACTTGGGCATGCTGGGCAAGCGC
>PVKS010030700.1:0-24148 GCA_004027875.1 Aplodontia rufa
ATTTGGCCCTTGAGTCTCTGAGCTTGGGAGACTTCACTAAGCATAATTCTGTCCATCTCCATCCATTTGATTTCAAAAGCCGTAATATCGTCTTCTCTAATGGCCGAGTAGTATTCCATAGTATATATGTACCAAAGCTTTTGTATCCACTTGTCAAGTGAGGGGCATCTGGGTTGGTTCCATAATCTAGCTATAGTAAATTAAGCTGCTATAAACATTGATGAAGCCACATCACTGTACATTTTAAAACAATCTAATTGCACAATGCTCTTCAATATAAGAGTAAATTTATATCATCTGTTTCTGGCAGGTGATAAAACTCTGAAACCAGACCAAATTACTACATAATCTGGCACATTTTAAGGCATTCCTCTATGTCTCACTCAATTTTCAGAGCTATATTTGAAGGTTCCAAAAACCAAAAGTGCAGCAAAGCTGATCCCAAAGGACTAAGAAACATAATGGTTAAATCATGTTTTCAGTTTAACTGGGCTCTGACACATCCTCACCAACTGCTTAGATGGTTAGCTGACACACCTGAGAGGGAATAGAGGGAAATCCCATTCATGGGTAGACACTGATGAAAACAAGTAGTATCAGAGCCACTTTTTCTTCAGGATTAACATTACCAGATGTTAATCTACTACATCATTACCAGAAAGACAAAGGACAATACTACTGGAATCAAGAATATGCAAAGAAAAGATCCAACTGAGCTGCTTGCCTGGATCCTAGGAGGACAAACAGTGCTAATTTCACCCATGCCAAACCAAGAAAATAACTCCCTTCTTCCCAATCTGGATTTTAAGAAGGCTGTTCACCAGGGAAATGTGGAAATGCCATCCTGAAACCCATGGGAGGAAATGGTTGGCAATGCAAAAAGTTATACATGGTGCAAGAAGCAAAAAATTCATCAGTATGTTCTTTTTTTTTTTTTAATTGAGAAATTTATTTTTTGAACAAACATACAAGTTTTTACCTTTTAATATAAAATGTATTGAGATTCTGAAGATTAGATTTACCTCCAAGAGTGCCCCCCCCCAATTACCCACTCTTAACCCTCCCTTCCCCTTCCCACAATATCTTTAAAAAGGTATTAGGTTGTATAACATTGCACCTTATCTGGATTTAACACATGATAATAGACCTTCTTTCTCAATGGCCAGGGTCTATTTCCAGCTTCCACAGGTGAGTGAAGACATTCGACACTTGGTTCTCTGGGTTATGCTGATTTCACTCAGCATAATTTCTTACCATAGCCATCCATTTACCTTCAAAGGCTGCAATATCATTGTTTCTAATTGCTGTGTAAAATTCCATGGTATATATGTACCACAGCTTTTGGATCCATTCATCCAGTGAGGGACATCTGGGTTGTTTCCATAATCTAGCAATTGTAAATTGAGCTGCTATGAACATGGATTTTGCTGTGTCACTATAATGTGCTGACTCTAAATCCCCTGCAAAAATAAGTCCCCTGGAAAGATACCCAGAAGTTGAATAGCAGGATCATATGGTGGGCTCATCCCTATTTTTTTGAGGATTCTCCACACTGCTTTCAGAGGGGCTGTACCAGTCTGCAGCTCCACCAACAATGTGTTAGTGTCCCTATCTCTCCACCCCTCCAGCATCTAATATTGTTTATTTTCTTTATTTTTGCCATTCTGACTGGCATGAGGTGACATCTTAATGTAGTTTTCATTTTCATTTCTCTGATTACTAGTGATTTAGAGCAGTTTCTCATGTATTCATTGGCTTGATCAAAGTCCTCTGCTGAGAAGTCTCTAATTAGCTCTTTGTCCCATTTATTAATTGGGTTGTTTGTGTTTTTGTAGTTGAGGTTTTTGAGGATTTTGTAGATTCTGGATATGAGGCCCCTGTCCAAGGAATCATTGCCCCTGATTCTCTCCATTTCCGTAGGAAACCTCTTGACTCTTTTGATTGTTTCCTTGGCAGTACAAAAACTTTTTAGCTTTATGACATCCCATTCGCTGTTTTTTGACTTTACCTCCTTCACTTTTGGAGACATGTTGAGGTAGGAAACACCCAACTGGCTTGGCAAGCTTCGGTCTTCTACAGGGCATACAACCAGAAAAGTCTAGCAAGATCTTGACCTGGGTGACCAAATGCTAATAAGAATAGGACTTCCTTAGAGAAGATGTATAGATCCTGAAAGAAAAGAGTCTATGAACACCCTGACATTCCAAGCAAAATTTTGAGTGTATTCATGTTTTGGGGGTAAAGGGAAAATCTGCTTCAGGCTAGGAAAGAAAAGCCCCCAGATATATTCAGAGCCCAGGCAAGTCTGAGAGCACACAAATCTGTCACTGAAAAACTGGAACACTAACTCACAGCAAAGACATGTGAGCACTTTGGTTTTGTGCTTTTCTTCCTAAATATTTCAATTTTTTTCAAAAACAGGGCTCCAGGGACCCCAAGTTACAAGTATGATCCTGGGCTTGGTCCATTGTTACAAGAGTCTAAGAAAGCCTTTTATACATGCTTGGGTTATTCCTACACCAACATTAAACCCCGGGATAGCATATGTGAATAAGCAGGACTCCTACCTCCATGGCACATATTGATTTCAGAGGCAGAGTTGGTAAATATTTTAAACAATGGCATTTTCCTTGGTACCAGGCAGTGATGAGAGGTGCCTGACATAATCATAACCTACTGTCTCTGTCCCAATCCCTTTCTTCTAATTTCTGAAGATAAGGCAGAAAAGAATATTGTCTGAAGACATTTGATCATTGGGAATGTTAATTTGGGAAATTTAATTTGCCACATGAGTGATAATTGACCTGGATAACAGCTAGATGTCAAGATACAAGCTGGCATACCTCTTCTGGGATTACAGTGACACAGCAAAATCCATGTTCAGAGCAGCTCAATTTATAATAGCTAAATTATGGAACCAACCCAGATGCCCCCCACTGGATGAATAGATCCAAAAGCTCTGGTATACACACACACACACACACACATACACACACACACACACACACACACACAAAATGGAGTTCTACTCAGCTATTAGAAACAATGATATTGCATCTATTGAAGGTAAATGGATGGCATTGGAAAAAATCATGCTGAGCAATGTTAGCCAAACACAGAGAGTCAAGGGCCAAATGGTATCTCTCATTTGTGGAGGATGGACCTAAACCCAAGCCTGGGAGTAAAGTAGACAAACTCATGTATTAGATCCATAGAACAAAAATGCCAAATGTTCATATTTATGAGTTACAGTTGCAAGACTCTTCATAAGATATTTGAACAAGCTATGCTGTGTAACTGTATAAAAACATAAATGTTTAATCTCATTGTCAAATATTTTGAAGAATAACAAGCGAGGATAGGAAGGGAATAGGAAATGTTGGAACTGAGATAAAGCAAGGTACATTCCAAGCAGTTATAAATGTAATTGTATATACTATAGCCATATATATAAAAACTGTTCTGCATAGGTATAAAAATTATGTCACTGTATTTGGGGTTTTTAGGAACAATATAGGACCCAGAAGAAAGGCAAGGAGTCAGGGTATGGGAGGAGGGAGGTAGAGGGATATTTAACATATGTATTGCTGAATTGAGTGCATCTAGGAATATATGACAACTAATCCCAACATTATGTAAAACTACAATGCATATATATATATATATATATATAGAGAGAGAGAGAGAGAGAGAGATGGGTAGATACATGCTGGCTCTGACATAGTGTGTATAGAGCTATTAGAGGAAGGAAAGCAGAAGTATAAGAATGAAGCAAGTAAACAAAATAGGAAGCTAATAGAATAAAAGGCATTTTTTTTAGTCTACAGACTATGAGTCATGCTGAGAAAGTAATTTTGTTGCTTATTGACAGTTTTTTAATTCCAATTCTCATGACTTCTGATCATCTTGAAGGAAAGGTTTTCTCAGTGTAATTCTAACTACATTTTAAGCCAAATGATTTTTTTATTCTGGGGGATAATTTCTATAATTTTGATTTAGTAACATCCCTGCTTCCTACCCATGAGATATCAGAAGCAACAGTGAAAATTGTCTCAGGCATTGCCAAATGTCCCCTGTATGTGTGGGGAAGCATGTATTAGAGTGGGATCCTGACTATTGTTCTAGGTAGGGTCTCACACTGGGAAGGCGAGAAGCCCTAAGTTAAATAAGGTTTGATGCACTTATATACCTTTAATCAAACTGAGCAGAATAAAACTGGCTGTCAGCAAAATATATAGAGAAAGGAATTCCAAAGAGAGAATATAGTGTGTTCAAAGACGCAGATGGGATATATACTGGCATTACCAATAAATGAATATTTTATCATATAAATTGGCTCATGCAGAAATGATAAGAATTGTGGTTAATGAACAGGGAAGAAGACCAAATGGGAAGTAACCAATTTAAGCCACATACATCTGCAGGTGGTAGGGCAAAATTTTTTGCCCCTTAGAAGTCCAATCTTTTAGCAGCTTGGGGAATGAACTGATGAGTGTGAAAATAGGATGTAGGAAGAAGCTAGTGGAAATCTATTTCATATCTTCAAATGATGTGAAAAAACTGAAAAAATAGCAAGGCAACGGAGTTTATGGAACTCACTGAGTTGAAGAGTTGATTCCTGAGTAATTGAGAGAGATGAGGCTGCAAATGTTTTTGGGTTTAGAATGATTAAGCTGGATGACAACAGGCAACTTGGGGGAGCACTTTGAGTATATAAATATGTATGTGTATAAATGAAGAAGGAAAGATTCTTTAACCACTGAGAATTTCTTCTGAATTCCCTCCAGTCTAAGCATGTATAATCTCCTGACCATTTAGCAAACAAGTTTTACATTAGTATATCATTTTACTTCTATAGGGATCCTCCAACTCGTCGTACCTTAAAATTTGCCACCCTATGTTTCATTACTGTTTAGAAATATTCTGGAAAGCATGCATCACTATGAGACAAAATCTTTCCAGAGTTGAAACTCTCAACTATAAGACACTGTTGCTTTTTCATTATCCTTCCTTCATATGGGATCACATGGAATCCTCCATTTTCCTATGCACACTGCAGAGCCTCAAGTCCACAGACTTACTGGGGGCATCCACTGATGCATAAGCAGGACTCGTAGAATAGAAACTTTTGAATGTTTCAAGCAGTGAAGGATGAGTATTTTATGCCATAGGATGCCCCTGTGGGATTGGGTTTCTCTAGTTGCTTGTGAGTCTTAAGGCCTCCTAAGGGAAAGGAGAAAAAGAAATCATAATATGATTCGGAATTTGGAAGATTCATTGTCTAACGGGGTGCTGTGTCAATGTTTTTTCCTCAAACTGTGATATCTCTTTGAACTTAAAACCAAAATAACTGCCTTTTTTGAAAGTTCATAAGAGAAGGCATTGTTCTATTATAACACAAAATAACCTTCACACTTATTTATAAAAATAAAGAGCCATAAAGGAAAATAGAAACAGCTTGAGTAATTAACGCAGACCCTTGCTGACTGAGAAATAAAAGGAATATTTTTAAATTTAATTCCAGTATGATAAACACTGATTTCTTATTAGGCCCACAAAAATGATGGGCTATAGAAAGTACACCACGGGGCCCCAATCTCCTTTCAGTTTTCAAATTTTTCTACTTGAATTTGGGTGACATAAATCTTTCCTGTATCCAACCAGCCCTCACCAAGTTGCTCTGGCCATGTTCACAATTTTGACCTGAAGAAATATATCTTCAATAATTTTATTGTCAATATATCTACAATATAGACAAAATATTGAAGTCTCTATTTACTTAGTTGAGAGAGGAATTAGTGCCTTGGTAAACGAATTTTAGGAGTTTAATTCATGGAACCAAAGAAGAAAATGATGGTTACCAGAGTTTGTGTAGGTAGGGGATTGAGTCAATTGTGTCTATTTGAGTCAATAGACACAAAATTTTAGTTAGGCATAAAAGTTTCAAGAGATCTATGATACATTGTGCTAGCTATAGCTAATTACAATAGGTTGTACACTGGAAAATGCTAAGTTAAGATTTTAAGTGATATTATCACAAAAATAAGTTAGGTAATACACATGCTAAATGATGTACCCGTTACCATTTTCTACACAAATTAAAATATCACACAGTACACCATAAATGTATACAGCTTGTATGTGTCAATAAAGAAAATAAATAATAGAAATTTAAAGCTTCAGCCTGAAGAAGGAAAATGAAGATTCCCATCTTCTGTCTAGTGCAGGAGGTAGGCAAACAAGACCAGACTGCATGCGAATGTTTGAGAAAAGATGATGACGTATGACAAACACAGTTTTGTCTTCTGCCATTGTATCTGGTTTTGTTCAACAGGCATTTTCCTTTGCCTTTAAAGTCATTTTGACTTTATCTTTTGTTTGATCACTAGTAAAATTATATCCATTCTAGGAAAAAAAAACTGCAGCATAGATTTGAGGACAGTTATATGCTACAGACTATGCTTATGGCTTTAAAAAGCTGGTTGCCTGCAGCTCTATCCAGCTAGGTGTTTAGGGACTGTGTTATAGCCTGAAATCAGCCTTTGCTGGGGCACCAACACCAGGAAAAACAGCAAATAAGTCAAATAATAATGCCAATCCACCACCCAAGGGAGAGCAGAAAGAGCCATAATAAGAGAAAATATTTTCAGGGAAAGCAAGATGAATATTTTCCTTATTAAGTATGAAGTGTGCCCAGCTTAGCTTTAGTGGCTTCTAAAGTCTAAACACAATTCTTCACATGCAATATAACCAAAGTCATACCTATTGAATGATTCTCATGATACACTTGAAAAAACCCACAAATATTTCAATATCAAGTAATCACAATGCTACAGAATGCTAGAGTCAAAAGTAGTCTTAGGTATTAGTTTGCTAAAACTCACTAGAGCAATGGAGAAATAAACTCTTTTAGAAATAATGTGACTATCTTCACTACTGATACTTTGTCAAGACTCCTAATATTAAATTTACAAAGTAAACTCCACAGATATCTTAGTGAAATATAGATCTCTAAAAAACATAGAACATTTTATTAGAGACATGTATTTCCTTATGTTTTTCAGTGAAAACAGAAAAAAATTATTTTTAACTATAAAGTAGAAATGGAATTTGATTATATTTACAATAGAGGGTTAAGAAGATGCAGAAAGGGAAAGGACAAGTGTTTTAATAAGATATAAAAGTGTAAAATACAAGAACCTGGGCATACATATATTAATTGAGGAATTTTTTGAATTAAGATGGAAGTGTTTACCATACCAAAAAAAAATTGTGCAAAAGCTCACCCTGGCCAGAGACATGCTTGCTGGGCTCAAGGGTAGACTCAGTTAATTTTTTTGCTGAATGGACTATTATTTGGCCATAAAAAGAGATGACATTTTGATTTATGCTAAAACACCAGTGAATCCTGAAAATGTGCTAAGTGAAAGAAGTCGGATATATAAGGCCACATATATGATTCCACTTTCATGAAATATAAAGAATCCATAGAATAGAAAGCAGATTAGTGGATGCCAGAAAAGGAGATCAGTAGAAAATGTAATGACTGCCCATTTTGCATAATATTTATTTGTTAGTGTAGTTGAAATGCTGTAGCAATGGATAGTAGTGATCATTGAATAATTTTGTGAATATATCAAATATTACTAATTTGTGAACTGCTAATGTATGAATTATGATATGTGAATTATATCTCAATTTTTAGAAAATTAGATGACTCAATATGGCATATGCAGAACCTACTATGAAAAGTACATGCATGTTTTAAACTGTCAGTGTGTGACCAATAATGATATAATTTGATGACCAAAGAAGATTAATTCAGATGCAAATGTGAAAATCATTGTTCTGGAGAGACGCGATCTGGGAGTTCTCTGTATTTTCTATTCAAATTTTCTGTAAACTATAAATTCTCTACATAAAGTCTATTAATTAAGAAATAAATAATAGGAAAAATCTTTAATCAAAGGTTGTAAAATATTATGTAATTCATATATATGTTTGGAATATCTCTCTTTCTGTATATGACCCTCTGAACAATAAATATAACATGATACAGAGATGACAAACATATTTTAATTTTAAAATGCCAAGTAACTTTCTAAAACATAGCTTACATAAAAAGTGCCATACACAAAAACTAAAAAAATGTTTTACTATTTTGCATAATATCTCATAAAATGGAAATGAAGTAATAACTTATAAAGAAGAAGAAATACATTAAAGATTTTTTAAAGAAATCCTAAGGACTTGGTGATTGAAGAAGTCTATTATTGTGGGAAATTGAAGTCAATTTCAAAGAAAATTATAAGATTTCTGGAATGGTCAAGTGGGTGACTGATGTCACTATTTTTTTAATTAGATGTAGTTGAGTAAGATTGGTTAATAGAAAATAAGATTGGTTAATAGAAAATTTGATTTCTGAACTGTTTATGAATAAAATGGAGAAATGATGCCCCTTTATTTCTAAATAGTTCAGTGTGTAATTTTCTTGAAAAAGGCTATTAGATCGCATAATTAGAGCAGTGTATCCACAATCAAGACTTTTGGTACTGAAATGCTGAATCCTGATCAGCAGGCTATTTAATGTTAAACAGTCCCAGCAATGACTTTTTAAAATATTTTTATTATGGAATTGACTTATTGTACAATCATAAAATATTTAAAGTAACAATATGCTGTGCATATACTCTTAAACCAGAATTACCCCCTAGAACCTTCGCTATTCTCCCTCCTTCTCTTCTCCCCTACCTACCCTATCCCCCCCACCATTCTATATCTATCATTGCCCTAGATTGTTTGTTACTATGCCTTTATTGAGTCTAATACATGAGATTAACTACCTTTCACACAGGCCTGGGTTTAGCTCCAGCCTCCACAAATGAGTGAAAACATTAGACCCTTGACTCTCTGGGTTTGGCTAACTTTGCTCAGTACGATTTCTCCCACTGCCATCCATTTACCTTCAAAGTCTTTAATTTCCTGTTTCTAATTGCTGAGTAGAACTCCATAGTATGTATGCTTATGTGTGTGTGTGTATATATGTAAATGGATCAAAAAACTGTGAGGGGCATCTGGGTTGATTCCATAATTTAGTTATTATAAAATGAACTTCTTCAGTCTCATTCTTTCCAGTTTTATGTTCTTCATTCCCTTTTTTTTGTAAATTCAGTAGCATTCCCAGAAGACCAATGATAATAAACATTTCTAAGCTCTACTACATAGAACTCTAAGTAAGCTGTTGCACATGTCACTACATTTTTATTCATCCTTACTTTCATTCCTTTTCCCTTACTACTTTCCTCCCTTCTCTTCTTTCAAAAAGCAATTGTATGGGGCTGAAGTGGTGGCTCAGTGGTTTGAATGCTTGCCTGGCATGCACAAGGACCTGGGTTCAAACCCAAATCCCTTCTTATAACCACACATACACAACTAAGCGTTGGCGAAACAAAGGCCAAATGTCCCTCCCTCTCTCTTTTAATAGCTTCACTATGCTAATCCCTATAACATTATTTCCAGGTTATATTTGCTCTCTCTTTTTCAGGTACAAAGGTTCAGCATGTCTTATCCAAATTTCAGTTCATGAGTGTACTCTTTGAGCAACTGTCGCTGACTGCTTCATTTAGCTCCAGAATTTGTAGAAAAATTTCCAGTTTACCTGTAAATTTTGGAAACACCTTTACACATGGATCGATATGTATCTATTTTGATGTTTCCCATTAATCTCCTGCTCTTTCTTTAAAGGGTCATCAATCTTAATCTGTTCCCAAAATATACTTAGATATTTACTCACTCTGAAGCATAGACCAATCTAACATCCTAGGTCTTTAGCAGGGTAAAACCTATTAAAATCAATTTTTCTCATTTTTTAAATGGGAAGATTTTATTTTAAAATGTTATAAAAATGATGAATACGTTGAATGTCTGTGGTTTATTCTCTTAAGCCCTAACAGGGAAGTATTCATTTATACCTCACTGTTTTGGTATATAGAAGATCATGACTCAACATCGCAGCCCATGCACTTGTCAGGATTACAATGACATTATGATGAATTCTACTTTAGTGATCCATTTGCTAAGAGATACAATGTGTTTATGAAATCCCATCTTATAACCACTAATTAGATCTAAATACCAATAACTGTTTGCTTCCTTTGTTATATAATTTTGTTTTTCTTTTTGACCTGTAATTTATCCAAAGAAAAATTTTAGCTGAATGAGCTCTCTTTGTTTTTTTCATAACTGTCCCCACCTCATTTTTGTACTCATCTCCAATCGTATGTGTTTGCTTTACTAAAATTTAGATTTTAGTTTTGTATTTTATTGTTGTTAGTTGGGTTTCTTGTAGATTGGGTTGCCTTAGAAGCAAATTTTGATATAGAGGTTTGTGGAAAAGATTAATTAGAAATTAAGGTTTGAATAAATACCAGTGAAAAGACATGGGGAAAAGCTTAGGGAGATGAGTTGTCTTGCAATCTTACTCAAGTTCTCAGCTGTTCTTACAGAGTTTTCTGAAGCTTGAATGCAACTTAGAGTTGTCCCAAGTTGGGATGAGAGATCTAAGTCTTATGTTGTCTCATCAATCACTGAACACATCATTGTAGCAGAAAAGGCAAACATCCAAAATCTGCATCTCTTCTGTCAGAATGGAAGCTGACTAGTATAATCAACTTATTACCAGTAAGTAGCCTGCTTATCTCCCTAAGGAATTATACCAGTTCAAGGTCAAGCTTGCAATCTTCCACAGCTGTAGCTGGACCAGCCAGGCAAGGTTCATTCATGGTCTCCATCCTCACCATCATGGCTATACCATTTATGAGTGCATTATACAAACACCAGAGATTTAATAACAGTATCTAGTTGACATCAGCTTTATCCTATTTTTTCTACAGTGGTTTATCTCTTCTTTTACATTGCATTCTCTTTCACATAATGCCCTTTGTTTGGCAAAAATATGTAATAAGAAAGTAATCACACTTTGCTCTTACTCCCATATACCTTTCATATGTATCTAATCAAATGCCTTACAAATTTTCCAATTTTTCTCCAAGTCCTTGACATGCTGGCCAACTATTTGCCACTTTCCACAAGGCCTTGCATTCTACAATCAGTGGTCCCTTTATGTCACATAAATTGATGATCAGGTGCAATGCTAAAAGTTCTATTCAATGGGAAGATTTTCAATATCCAAGATCATTCCTAATCAAATGATGAGCATGCGTTTTAGGTTTTTCACTCACAAATCAAGGTAACTACTCCATGAATGAGTTTTTAGAATTTTCTTTCCTGTCATTTTATCATAACATAAATGTGGCCATAAATGTGAGTTAACTGTTTCATCATTCTTGCTTAGTAGTGTTTTGGCAATTCTAGATTTAAAACTATACTATAGAGCTGTAGTAAGAAAGACAGCATGGTACTGGTATCAAGACAGAAAAGAAGATCAATGGAATAGAATAGAATACCCTGAAACAAAACCTCAAATCTTTAAACATCTGATTTTTGACAAAGTGGGACAAAATATTACATGGAGGAAAGACAGCCTCTTAACAAATGGTGCTGGACAAACTGGACAGCCACTTGCAGAAAGTTAAAATTAGACCCATATCTTTCTCCTTGCATGAGAATCAACTCAAAATGGATCAAGGAGCTAGGAATTAAACCAGCTACCTTGCAACTGATGGAAGACAAATTAGGTTCAACACTTCAGCGTTTGGGAGTAGGCAAAGACTTTCTCAACATGTCTCCTAAAGTGAAGGAAGTAAAGTCAAAAATCAGTGAGTAGGATGCCATAAATCGAAAAAGCTTTTGCACTGCCAAGGAAACAACCAAAAGAGTCAAGAGGTTTCCTACGGAAATGGAGAGAATTATGGGCTCTGATTCCTCTGACAGGGGCCTCAGAGGACATTGATCAAGCCAATGAATAAATGAGAAAGTGCTTTAAATCACTACTAATCAGAGAAATGTGAATGAAAACTAAATTAAGATATCACCTCATGTCAGTCAGAATGGCAAAAAATGAAGAAAATAATAATATATGATGGAGGGGCTGTGGAGAGATAGGCAAACTAACACACTGTTGGTGGAGCTGCAGACTGATACAGCCCCTCTGGAAAGCAGTGTGGAGAATCCTCAAAAAACTAGGGATGAGCCCACCATATGATCCTGCTATTCCTCTCCTGGGTATTTTTCCAGGGGATTTAGAATCAGCACATTATAGTGACACAGCAATATCTATGTTCATAGCAGCTCAATTTACAATTGCTAGATTATGGAAACAATGGAGATGTCCCTTACTGGATGAGTGAATCCAAAAACTGTGGTAAATATATACCATGGAAATTTACACAGCAGTTAGAAACAATGATATTGCTGCCTTTGAAGGTAAATGGATGGCTATGGAAGAAATTATGCTGAGTGAAATCAGCATAACCCAGAGAACCAAGTGTCGAATGTTTTCACTCATCTGTGGAGGCTGGAACTAGACCCTGGGCATTGAGAAAAGTGTTCTATTATCATGTGTTAAATCCAGATAAGATGTAATGTTACACAACCTAAGACATTTTTAGAGATATTGTGAGAAGGGGAAGGGAGGGATAAGGTTGGGTAATTGGGGGGACACTCTTGGGGGTAAATCTAATCTTCAGAATCTGTATACATTTTATATTATTATGTTAAAAACTTGTATGTTTGTTCAAAAAATAAATTTCTCAATTAAAAAAATGTACATTAACTAAGAGGAGATGTTATAACAGTGAAGGATGACACAGGAATCCAGGTTACTGCTCATGCAGATTGACTATGCCTGTCAGTCATATGTAACTCCTTTTATTCAATACACTGTTTTCATCTTTTACAGGAGTTTATGACTTTGTATTTATGACAGAGGTCAAAAAGTAATGGGTAATTACTTCTATATTATTCGTTTATGTTCCCTATTTAGAATCTATTTTAATACCTAAACAAGTAGCACACTAGCAGCTCTTTTTTAAACCATGTATAATTTCCACTGTACATACATGTGCATGCTCCAGAATTCTTGATTTCTGCATTATGATTCACCAGCTGAGGCATGTCATTTTTGTCACATGGCACATTTTCCAATCACAAATTTGTCTAACACTGTAGAATATACCAGATCATATAATTTGACAGGAATGCAACTTTCACAATGACCCAAACTTGCTTACCTTTTCCTACCTGGGTCACAGTTTGCATTTTATGTCACTTATTATGTAATTTAAATAAGCATTTTCAGGTATAAAATATATTTCCTATCAACTCAAAAAGCAAGAATTGTTTCCTTCTTTGTAGTAAAGGATGAAAATTATGATTAATTTTCTTTTCTTAGGGGATATCTCAGAATACTCTTGAGCAATTTGTTTCTAAAGTGAGCAATTTATACCTAAAGAATTTACTTATTTTATGGACACTTGAGTTATAGGTTTTTTTCTCCCTCCCCAGAAGGAAAACATATTTTAGCTAGACCCTCAAATGCCACCCATTCTTCTAAATAGAGTCAGACTAGCATCATGTAACTAGTCTAATGACCAGTGTAGTGAGCAGTAGGGTCGTTGAGTGGTTTCCATGTTTTTTAATGACAGAGGGGAAGAAAGGTTACACAGCTTTTTTACTAGAAGATAAACACATTATCTTCTGGATTTCACATGAATGTGAATTGTACCTCTTCCACATGTCAGGGATTTACTTTTTCTCCAAATAAGATCGTATCCTCACAGGAGATGACCTGCAGATGTCGGGAGTTGAACTTTCTTTGAAGTTTGGTTACTCCTGCCATTAAGCTTTAGGCTTGGTTTTAGGTTTCTCAGTTCTCTCGCTTCAGGGGACAGAATCCTTTTATTCTTCTACTTATGAGACTGATGGATAACAGATTTAGCTTTTGAAGTTTTTGTTTTCTACTTTAAAAATAGATATTATTCTAGAGTACTGTTAGGTTCATAGCAAAATACTGAGGATTCTCAAATAACTTCCATATTAAAACACACAAAGTTTTCTCCACTAACAATATCCCACAGCAGAATGGTATATGGTGTAGTTGAAAGATGCACCAAATGGACACTCAGCAACCTAACTCCACAATTTGCATTAGGTACACTCTTGGAGTTGAACATTCTATGTACTTTGGCAGTGTGTAATAGCATGTGTCCATTATAATACCATACAGAATAGTTTCACTGACCTAAAAGTCCTCTGTGGTCCACCTATTCATCCCCTCCCCCAGCAACACTTGGAAATCACTGATCTGCTTACGAGCTCTACTGGCAGTTAGCTGTTAATTACTGATGAATCATTTCAGCTTTTCATTATATTTCTCTAGAGTAGCAATCAAGCTTAATAATAACCATAAATTCCTTACTACTCTTAGTTACTATTTTCCCTTTGTTTTTAAAATATCTAACATTCCATATTCTTCTACCATTCCAGTATCTCAGAACACTGAGAATAACCAGAACTTGTGTGTTATGTTGAGACAACTTTCTCATTTTTATCAGTCATTGAATTATATTACTGGATTATTTCATCAGCTAAGACTTCAAACTGTAAAATTCTTAGAAGAAAACAGTGGAAAAACTCCATAATATTGGTCTGATCAACACTTTTTTGTATGACCCTACACATATGTATTAAAAAATTAAACTTTTTTTTAATACTCTGTGCTTTATGTCATGGAGTTTTAGGTCTGAGGTCACTGAGGGTGAGAAAAAGTCACAGAAATAAACTTTATTCTTCATGCTGTGTAATCTCTCTGAATCTGCCTCCAGGGATGAGATGCTTTTGCTTAAACTAGACGATATATTCGGAGTCTCAGATCCTCAGATTGTGATAATAAAACTATCCACCATCTCACTCATATAAATTACTGTTCTCAATTTATCAATTTCAGCATCTTAGAATATTTTTTTTTGCTTTTGTTAATTCTATGTGGAAAACTTTTTTCCTTAGCCACCCCACCCCCTGCTCCATAACACTCTCCATTTCCACGTGTTATGGTGCTCTATCTTTTGGTGGTTCATTTTTAATAGCTGAAAGAGGTTTAGAGGTCAAGGGGACAATGAAACATAAAAATTCCTCTTTATATTTTCTAAAGAATTTACTCAATGATATTTTGAATACCAGAATGTTAGTATTTAAAATGCATAAACCTCAGTTTCTGTTCAAGCATGATACTTGCTCTAGGATCTTGTGGAATTTACCTTACCTGTTTTACCTTTAGATCCATCACTTATAAAATGCAGATATTGTTACTTGCATTTAAATATAAATAGCCTTATAAAAATATTGCAGTGGAGTAGAAGTTTAACAGCAGAATGCCTAAAACAGAAGAAGGAAAATGAAAACTACTTTGAAGTCAAACTTGATGACTTGATGTGAAGTCCAAATATTTTGATATTAGAAGATAAATCTAAGCAATGTGCAAATGTTTAGCACAGTATGAATGGCACAAATTAATTGGACTTTCTGTCTTCTCCCTTCTTAGCAATGCAAATAATATAAAAGTCCATTTGTAGTTTTTTACATTCTCTATTGTATGTTTGTGTGTTCACAAATATAGAGAAATAAGTGGGTGTATATTGAGAGAGATATAAGAATTTGATATATATATCTAGAGAGAGAGACTATATATATAGAGAGTGACACTATATATATATATATATATATATATATATATATATATATGGTGAGAGAGAGAGAGAGAGAGAGAGATGGTGGGGAGCACATTCTCAAAGCATTATCTTATGCCTTAGAGAAGATATTGTAAAGATGTCTATTGATTTGAAAGAACTAAGGTATAGTCTGGAGACAAGCTCACATATAACTTCAATTGGTGTGATTACCAAATTCCAGTTTCTCTGTAAACATTCTAGGTTTCTATAGAATTTTCTTCTTATTTTTTAGTTATTTATTATTATTATTATTTCTTTTTTTCTGTTGTTGTTGATAGGTATGGAATTTTCCAACCATTAAACTCATTCAGTAAACCCTATATTAAATATCAGAATGTTCCATTAATGATTTGGGCCTAACATTCTCAATTGGTAAAGAAAAATAGCCTTTAAATTATCCAGGTGTTCTCACATGTAAGTATTTAAATTGGTTATTATTTTTAAGTTTAATATTATCCATTAATTCAATGTTTATGCTTTATAAGTTTATTCCATAAATTAAACTGAGTGATGTCACTGAATCAGAAAATGTGTGATTTATACATAATATTTTAATTTATGAAATAGTTTATAGCAAAAAGTAATTATAATATTGTAGTTTCATGTTATCAGTCTATGTATTTGCTGTCTGAAGTAGTGGTATAAAATTATCTAATGACTTACCACTCCCATTACCTAGCTCTACCTAGGAAAAAGTAACTTTGTATTATCCCACCAAATATTTCTACTTTATCAGTTTCTCTTTTTGTCTTTACATTAAGTTGAAATGCATGATAATAAGATGTCTGGAAGTGTTGAAAATAGCTTTTTAAAATGTTTGATTATAGATTAATTGATGCAAAAATTGGGCGACACTACATATGTAAGCGTTTGAGGTGTTTGTATGGATTTTACTTATTTCTGTCCCTCACTGAAGTAGATTTTAAAGAGAGAGAAAACATTTTGTTTGGAAATTTCTAGTACTGAGCTCTATTAATCATTTTGACAACATGCACTCACAGAAGAGAAAAGCAAAATCACTCGATCTTGAATTTGTTTGGTTTTCACTCCATAGATGATGGGATTGAGCATAGGGGGCACCACCACATATAGGTTGGCCACTAGGATGTGGATGTGGCGAGGGATGATTTTGCCTCCAAAGCGATGGGCAAAAAATGAAAAGAATGCTGGTGTATAGAACATAAGGATGACACAGATGTGGGAACCGCATGTGTTAAGGGCCTTAAGTCTGGCAGCCCAGGAAGGGATCTGAAACACTGTGCAGAGGATCATTGTGTAGGACATAATGATGAACAATATATCCAGTCCTGTGGAGAGTAGGGCCACAGTCAGGCCATAAATGATGTTGACGTTGATATTGTCACACGCCAATCTGGCAATGCCCATGTGCTCGCAGTAGGAATGGGGAATGATGTTTCTCCCACAATATAAAAGTCGATATACCAGGAAGATGAATGGACAGCAGATGAAAAAGCTTCTGACCATAGCAACCATGGCAATCTTTCCAATGACTGAGGAGGTGAGGACTGTGGTGTATCTCAGTGGATAACAGATGGCCACATAGCGGTCAAAAGCCATGGCCAGGAGAATAGCAGATTCTGCCACAAAGATGAAGTGTATGAAGAACATCTGGGCCACACAGCTACCAAAGGATATATCTGTGGAATGGAACCAGAAGATGGCCAGCATTTTGGGTGCTGTGGCTGTGGAGAGAAGGATGTCTGCAAAGGCCAACATAGAGAGGAAGAGATACATGGGCTCATGGAGACTGCGCTCAGTCACAATTAGGAAGATCAGGAAGACATTGCCTACTATAGCCACAATATACATGGAACAGATGGGGATGGAAATCCAGGTGTGCAAATCTTCCTGACCTGGGATGCCAATCAACACATACCACACATCCTGGGGGCTGGTGTGATTGTCATGGAAAGGATCCATCAATTCCCCTGTAATGAAGGAGAACCACTTTAGGCTGAATGGCATCTGATCTAACTTTTCCCCAGTATTTTTATGCACGTGAAATGACAGTAAGATGGATTAACTAGCTTAAAATTCTACTCCTTCTATCACATAATTAATTATTACATCTTAGAAAATAATTATCATTTAATAACAGCCTAACATGTCAGTATTTCACATACATAACTTAGGTATTTATAATTGCCTTTTGAAAAAAACCCTACAATAATCCATAAAACAAATACATATGGAATAAAGGACCCACAGACTTTAAGCCTCTTACCCTGGGTCTCACTGGATTTAGTAAGACCAGTAAATCTGAAAGGTCTAGTTTTAATCATTATCTTCTAATGTCTCTCAAAATAAAGCTGCATACAAAAATACAAAATCAAAATTTTGACTGGTCATAACTCTGAGAAACAGATATGAAATTGAGTTTTACTGCTTGTAACAGAGGGAGTCTGACAAAACAGATTTCAAGCAATATAGCACACATGTCTGCTTTCCCATTGTTTGACTATGACTTGATAAGCCATATGCCAGTCTTTGATTACACTGATCTCTGTCTGCCAATCAATCTATTCTTCAAAAATGTATAAGACATTAAAAGTTTAAAAGATTTGCAATGCCACACTGAGCTTGTCTCTTGCAAGTACATTCCTAGTATGTACTTAAGAGAAAGTAATCTATTTTATTATACTTCCGTCACTGATTAAACATGAGACAGTGTACTTTGTATTGCCAAGTGCACCACAGCAATAAATAATTTAGTATTTTCACATTATAAAGCATATGTAGTCGTTAATCAAAATAAGAAGGGAAACTTGCAGATTTCTAGCTCCAAATGAATGTGGATAAAAGCAAGGATAATGTTAGGTAAAAGGGTAGAGTAAGAAATACAACAGTAGGGTAGACTATGTATATGTGTGTGTGTGTGCAAGCATGTGTGTCTTGGTTTATAGATAGAAGCTTATATATAAACATAGATAAAATGTACTTAGCAGGTAGCTCCCATTCTCTGCCTGTTCCTTTATAATATAAAATGAGGCTAAAGCTCTTGTTTTCTGAAGTGGTACATGGGCTTAAGAAATGACCACATCGAGGAAAATGCAAGCAAAAACTACACTAAGGTTCCATCTCACTCCAGTCAGAGTGGCAATTATCAAGAACATGAAAACTATTAAATGATGGTGAGGATGTGAGGTAAAGGTACACTCATAGATTGTTGGTGAGACTGCAAATTAATGCAAACCCTCTGTAACGCAGTATGAAGATTCCTCAAACAACTAGGAATGGAAACACCATATCACCCCACACCTTGGTATTTATTTAAAAGATCTAAAATCAGCATTCTATTGTGACCCGGCCACTTCCATGTTAACAGAAGCACAATTCACAATAACTGAATTATGGAACCACCCTGGCTTCTTATGAATGGATGAAAAAAAATGTGATGTATATACACAATGGAGTTTTACTCAACCATAAAGAAGAATGAAATAATCACATTTTCTGGTAAATGGATAGAAATGGAGAAAATCATGTTAAGTAAAATAAGCCCAATTCAGAAAATTAAAGGTTGAATTTTTTTTCTCATATCTGGAATTTGCATCAAAATAAAGGAAAGAAGGTAGTTGGACATGGGATTGGGTATTATAAACATGTAGGGGAAATGAGAGGGAGGGAGAGAGGGTGAAAAGGAAAAGGAAAGAAATATGGAATGGATTTAATAAAATCATGTTATATTTATATATAAAGACACCAAAGGGAATTTCACCTTTACATACATGCATGAAGAACCAAACAAAACTAAATAAAGAAATGAAAGGAAAATTGATAAAGTAGAGGAGAGAATAATAGGATACAGGGTGGGAGGGAAAGTGGGAGGAATAGGATTGAAATCAAGTTCCTTGCATGTATTATTTTTGTCAAAATGAACCCAAATACTATGTATAATTATAATTCTCTAATAAAAAATGATTGCTTCTTTATACCTTCCACTTCCATTCAGTATACTAACCACGTGTAGTTAAGTTTTTCTATCTTTTTTTTATTAAGTGTTAAATATTCTGAGCTTTCTTTTCACATGAATTAAAATATTTGAACTCTTTTTCTTTTATTACATTTAAATATGAAATGTCTATGTGGTCAGCCAATTTGATTTTGTTGGCAAGTGATTCTTTAAAAATATTGGAATAAAATGTTAAGCTGTTTACATCTATGTATCCACTTTATGTACATAAACCAAATGTTTTACCTTTTAACACAGAGCTGATATTCTTCAAATTCTTTTAATGGGATTTTGACATTTCAGAGAAAGAAAGAGAAAATTAGTTCTGAAGCATTCCTAACAGAGATCCATGCCAGAGCCTTGGGAGTTGAGTATCCTGAGGGATGGGTTACTGTGAGTGGAGCTTCCTAAGAGCAATAGAGATGGGCAGGGAATAGTTTGAGGGACAGAAAGAGATGGAAATGGAGGTTCAAGGGCAGAACACAAATCCAAGTGTTGTCCTTCTAATTTGCCAGTGAACTTTTAGGACACAGATAATCTTTTGCTTTGATTTATTTTCACTGCAACATTATCAACTCTGATTGCTCTGATTTCAGGCCTGGGCTTCTTGTAGCATGTCCATTGTTCTAGGATGGTAATGACAGCATATTATGACCTAATTATGAAAGGTAAAGAGGAATTAGGGAGTAATGGAAACACAACAGGTCTGGACCACATGTAATTGGCTTTAAATACTGGCTATGTCATATTCTGGCTGCATACCATGAGGACATTCATTTTGAATTTTGTTTCTCTTGCTTATAAAATACCATACATAAAAATTTCTTCAAAATACCATCAGTTTAAAGTGAGTCAATTCTGAAGTTAGTGTTTTAGAATAATAGCTATACAAAGCAGATAAGTCTATGTCCGAACAATACCCAATGACATTATGGCACTTATAAAATAACCATCATTATGATCAGAATAATCGCTACTTTAAACAAGTTTAATCTTTCTTGACCTCTGGCTTTTGGCCACCAAATAGAGACCAAATTCATTTAGGGTATCCATAAAGACCAAGATGTATTTTATTATACTGGGCACATTTTATTAATTGTAAATATTAACTCTGAATCTGTCATTTATTTTTAGAAGGTACAGGAATCATAGTGATGGACACATGTTATTCTTGCCCCATCACTAATATAACACCTTTATTACAAGAGTTGAGGAATGGAATTAAAATCTCTGTGATTCAGACTATTGACCTCTGCATAGCTAGCCCAGAACTTGATGTGTAATAAGACCTCAGTAAGTTTTGGTGGAAAAAGCAGGCACATATGTACGCGTGTACATATGCACATTGTTTTTAACTACTACACTTGTCTAAGCACTAATCTTATACTTAACTAAATCAACGTAGAATTTCATTGAATCTATATACAACATTCATATATACATTCAAAAAATCAATATACAAACATATTCTAAGAGGAAAAATTGTCTTTAGATAATTCATTCAACAAAAGAACATACAAATATACCGTAATTGCAGATCAGCTCTAAAGGTAAATACAGCACCACATGTTTCAGAACTGAGGAATATGTGAGATGATTAAGTTATTTGAAAAATGAACAGCTTTTGCAGTTACCTACCTGACTTTTTTCTCGTGTCACTTTTTACATGCCTCTGTTGAGCATAACTCAGAATACTTACTTGTGTTTTCTAGAATCACAAAGATATTTAACAGGTTGAAAGAAGTAAAAGTAAAGGCATGAGGATGCCCAAAGCACAGAAAGCAAACTGGAACCATTTATACCTTCTTCTAGGCATCTCTTGGATCCAAGATTTTCAGCCCCAGAGGATTGAATTTTGCTGTTTCTGTGGAAGATGGCATGGAGCTGGCCCTGTACATTGTCTACAGGGAGAAGTATCCCTGCTTTCTCTTCCTTTAAAAATTTAGCAACTTTTTCCTCTGGCTAGCACTCTCAGACACCCAAGGATACATACAGGTGCATGTCCAAGATTTTGTTTTGATTTGTTTTTTGTTTTTGCATGTCAAAGACTGATGCTGGTGCATCCATATCCTCTTCCCTTGGTAACATCTACAAATGTGTGAGAATGATTGTGTGCTTTTAGAAGGCACCCAAAAGTGAATTTCATCATTTTATTTAAGGGGTCTTGACTCCCACTCACTTTCGTTGGTTGCATGGTAGGATTGGTCAGCATTAAAAGCATCAGAAGGGTCCAGGTGTACTATCAGCTGCTACAGACATCCCTCTCTGTCATTGAACAACACTTTACTGAGGGATATAGATGGAGAATAAATACATAAAGACAAATTCCATGATATTCATGGGATTCGAACCTCACTCCATGTAGAGTTTTGAATAGGAAGATATTTTCATATTAACTTCTCTCAAGTGAAGCATTTCAAATATTTAGGATTTTATGATATTATCAAGGTCTCCCTGAAAATATTTTCACCTATATCAGTAGAATTTCCCTATATGTAGGATGGCTGACCATCAGTTGACCTTGACTGGATGATCAGTGCTAGACAAGTGCCCAGATCTCCAGGTAGTCATCCGGACATCTTTATGTTCACAGTCTAGGAAGCTGAGAGATACTAAATGTTTCCTGTATTTCAATGGTTTCCATCAAAAAGTTTTGAAACATAAACAGGGGCTAATTGGATACCATCTCATCACTGTTTCAGATATTTAAAAAAGATAAGTTATTTATCTTCATATCTATCCTTGGAAAACAAATTTAAGGCACAAAAGCATATTAGAGAAAGAGAGTTTGAGGAAGGACATTGAGGCTTTACATTACAATAGAAATCGGCCTCTTCATCTGATTTCTGAGGTTGACTGTAATAAAAAAGAATAAGGTCCATATGTGTGCCCTGCTGATATCTTACTCTGACACCTGCAAAGTTTGTTTGTCTACAACACGGGTTACCTTATCCCTTTAAGGAGTCATGGATTTTTTTTTTTTATCAAAAGGTTTCAGTAAATACTAATTTCTAATACATATAATGAGCAAGAAAGGACAGTAAACCAACATGCTTATAGGTTAAAACTCACCTCTAATAATATCCTGTGCAACATATGAATCGCTTTTCATGCCCTCAGCACATTTAGTTTCCCTTACCGAATATCTAAACACCATTATCTGAAATCCCAGGACCCCGTATTTTAGAAAATTAATTCTACATATTTTAGAAAACTTATATCATATCCTTCATATTAAGTGATGATATCTCAGGAGTTTTGGTTTGTCCCTTATAATTATATAAATTGATATTTCTGCCAGGAACATGAAAATATTTAAGTATGTGGAATAAAGGATTATAAATACTTCACATCAGCTTATGTTGGGTTTGGGCAACACTTCAGGTCGGGTAGTTCTGCCAAAAAGTTCAGTATTCTAATTTCTATGAATTTCAAGAAAATGAGTAAGGGATTGAGGTCCAGTTAATTAAAACAGTAGAGGAAACTCTTTAGGGCCCATAGTGCCTTGTGTATTTGAATTTCCATCTCATTCCCAGGTTTGGAAAATATTCCAATATTATTTCACAAAAATATTTACACATGCCCTTAGTTTGTATCTCACTACCTTTCTCGATGCCAATGACACTTATATTTGGTCACCTTATGTCCCAGATATACTGGATATTCTGGTTATGATTTTCATTGTTTTTATTTTGTTGCTGGCTGAATTTTCGACATTATATACCTTGTTTTTGAGACCTGAAAAATCCGTCTTCTATGTGGTCTATAAGTGATGCTTTCAGTTGAATTTTTAGTTTGATCTGTTGATTCTTTCATTTCCAGAGTATCTGTTTGGTTCTTTTTCAGAATGTCTTATCCCCTTATTGGAATGATCTTTCACCTCCTATATGAACTAAGAGACAAAATACTTAAGGTGAAACAAGTAGGGCTGTTAAAACTAGGAACTGCAAAGTGACATGTGAAATATTGTATTCAAGTATCTCTTTAAAGTTCTGCACCTAAGTTTTAAACCAAGGCTGCTTCTCTGTGTCAAAGTGACATGCATCTACCAGAAAAGTGGACTATTTGTTTCCTCTTGATATAATTTAAAACCACAAGCTTCTGATAGTCTATGATTATAAAGAACAAAGTTTTTCCCTGAGCCAGAAATAAGTAGTTAACCAAAGGAAGGGATTAATAAGATACTAGTTTCAGCTAGTCCTTGGAAGAATTACAGTTTTCTATTAATTTCATGGCTAATTTTATCTACAATTTTTGCTCTAGCCTGATGATTGAGAAGGGAGATTTTATTTTTTATTTTTATTTTTATTTTATTTTACTTTCTGTGCTCTAGTAACCTTTCTCTGGATGTTAGAATTATCTCAGTTGTTTTGCCTCAGGTACCCAAGTATATAAAAAGCTCTTTTAATATGAAGTTGAATGTTTTCTTTTACTTTCAAGAAGTACTTGACATATTATAATTTTGATTTCCTCCCCCCCCCCCCCCCCC
>PVKS010030701.1:0-24142 GCA_004027875.1 Aplodontia rufa
CCTCCTTCTCCTCTTCATCCTGGTCCAGGTACTCAAAGCAGATCTGTTCCTTCAGCTCCTGACAACTGGTGTGGCCATTCCTCACACCATGATGACAGGGACTGTAGGAGCCACAGCCCCTGAAGCCTCTCTGAGTCCCCTGACCTTGGTCTGCATCTCGTGGCCAGGAGATGCCCGCAGATTCTTTCTGTGACCAGCAGAGGGCAGCAGCGGCCCGGGGACAGCCCAGAGGCCCAGGCTGCAGCAGTACAGGTCCCTTGGCACCCTAGCCCCATTTCCTCCAGGAGAAGACCAGCAAGATTCCCAAGTGGGCCGCCTGCGCTTCCGGTGGGACAGCCCGCCTTCTGTCCCTTCAAAAGACTCCACCTGAGAGTGCTGGCCCCCAGGTCTGATTAGCAGGAACAGCCTTGCTCTCTGACTTTCCCTTCCAAGCTGAGGGTGGCTTCTGCAGGAAGCCCAGCTATTGCAGAGCACAAAGGCACTGACATCTGGAAAGCTGCTGTGTCACAGAGCTCCGAGCTCTGTGGCGAGGGCCCAGCTCAGGAGCCTGAATTCTGGGTTTGAACCCAGTGTCCGCTACCAACCTGCAGCCCCAGCAAGCTACCTCCTCAAACTTCTTTTCCTCATTTACAAAATGGAAGAAACAACAGAGCTCAACCCCTGGGGCTGTGGGGAAGAGCGGATGAGGTAATGCAGGAGGACACAGGACACAGGACAGGGACACGTGCTCAGCAGTTGCCCGGCCACCTGTGGCTTTGAAGCTAACGTCCCTCACACATCCCCTGGGCCCCATCTCACCTGTGGAACCTTCCTCCCCTTCCATCTCAACTGCCCAATCACATCGTAAGCCAAGAGGTCTGGTGTGCTGTGCCCAGGGCTCTCCTGTTGACAAGTCAAATTTCCTCCCTGTACCTCTGAGACTCGGTTGGAGAAAGCTCAGGGGTGTGTACCCGGAACTCCCCCACAACCGTGTTTGACCACAGAGAGGCTTATTTCCTTCACACATAAAAGCAGTCAGGAGTGGGTTGGCAAAGAGGTGGACATCAAGAAGCCATGAGGAACTTGGGCTCCATCTGACTTCTACCAATATTAATCTGTCTGCTACCTCGTGATGCAGGATGGTTGAGGAGCACCAGCCATCTTTTCCAGCACTGAAGGTCACCTGGTCTAAGGTGGTGGTAGTGGCTGCGGAGTTTTAGAAAGTAGAATCCATAGGACTCAGTGACGGATTTCCTATGAAACTGGGAAATGGGGAGGTGTCAAAGTGACTCATGTGGCAGATACGAGAGCCAGGGGCATATTCTCATCTGCTGAGACAAGGACAGTGGTCCCCTAGCAAGAATTGGTGGCCGCCACTGAGTCACTGTGCACATAGCATATCAACACACTGTTTGGAGTCACAGGGGGCAGAAATCTGCCTAACCCAGCCTCCAGCTAGAAAGACTTCAGCAGGTGATTAAAACCAGGCAAACTTGGGCCGAGAGTGGCCATCTTGGAATTTTAGGGGTGCATTTGCCATGTGGCTGGGACTGGGTGCTGCAGGATTAAGGTGCTTCCGAGCTGCAGGCCGATATCTACAGGGGTGTCTTGAGTGCATTCCGATGCCCCAGGAGGGTGTCCGTCACTCCACCGAGGGAACATAGCTGTGGTTACCAGCGCCTCCCGGCGTGTGTGCGGCATGTGTGTACATCCTGGGGGAGACGTGCTGGCTTTGAGACTCTCAGTCCTATCTTGAGGTCCTAACAGCCTCGTAGTCTGCAGGTCTATGAAGCTTGGCGACTCCGGGAGGAAAATGCCCACCACATGCTGGGCGTGGCCTGGGAAGAACAGAGATGCCCTGGGAGGGCAAGCATCACATTTTAAAGGAGAACCAAAACCACCCCCAGGTTGCACATTCCTTTTGGCTTGCGGTTGAACAGAGTATAAAAAAGTGGGAACCACAGATCCTTTCCCAAGGAAAAGATTTAACAAGAGGCAGCGCCCACCTCTCGGCCCGGGAAACAAGAGCGCTTTTATCACCTGCTTTTGCCTTCATGCCCCGGGCACATTGCGTCCCTCTGCCCACTGGCCTGTGAGTGTGGTCTCCCCTCTCTTGGGGTCCCTGGGAAGAGACTCATTCCAGACCCCTCCCTGGTGCCAGATCCCACTTCTCTCAGGCTGGTGACTTGGTCAAGGTCAATGGGAACTGTGCAGTGGCCCATGGGGGGGGGCAGGGGAGGAGCCTTCTGGGATCCTGGGTGCAGTGGCCCCACCCCGGGGGCAGGGGAGGAGCCTTCTGGGATCCTGGGTGCAGTGGCCCACCCCGGGGGCAGGGGAGGAGCCTTCTGGGATCCTGGGTGCAGTGGCCCACCCCAGGGGCAGGGGAGGAGCCTCCTGGGACCCTGGATCTCCCCATTTGGGGGCTGCACCAGTTCAGTCCCAGGGGAAGGTGGCTGTCACCCCCGTCTGTGTTCTCTCTTGCAGGTAAGTCAGGTTCGAGCAGTCGGGCGGGCTGTGTGGTGACACACGTGGCAGTTTGGGAGCAAAAGCCACCACAGTAAGACACAATTGATTCATTGTATCTCTACTCTGCCGGGGTGGACTTCATGTGTGCACTGCTGTCCCGAAGAATATTGCTTTGGGTCTGGGAAAGGGATGCTGAGCCTCAGGATCCCACTGAGGGCCCCTGGCCTTGGCTGGGGGTGGCGGAGGGCTGGTGGCTTCCTAGTGCCCTCAGGCTAGGAGCTGGCCCGTTGTCTATGCATGTGGCTTGCACCGGGCTGCCTGTTCCGAGAGAGCGTGGCACCTCCCATGACCAATGGCATTGGCTCCAAGGAGCCTCTTCTGGCAGCTTCATGTGGCTGAGACCCACCAGCATGGGCGGAGGGGTGTGGGCGGCCTTGTGGGACCTCAGCTGTCCTGCCTCGGTGCTCCAGAAGACCCTCATCCTCAGTGGCATGCGGCCTCAGCCATTTCCAAACTCACAGCATCCACCAGCCATGTCACACCCCAGGCTCTGTGTCGCATCCCCTCATCTTTCCTCCCCATCATCTCAAATCCAGGTTCCAGCCAGGGGGACTGAGCTGTAAATTCCCATCACCAGTGTGGGGAGGGGGGATGAAACAGACTTGCAGAGTCGGGTTTCCAAGTGACAGTTGAGGGCCCTGAAGCATCCAGGCTGGTGAGGCACCTGCTGGCCACACACAGCACCCCCACCCCATGTGGGTGGCCTGGGCTCTCAGCTTCTCCTTGACTCGGCCAGGCCGGATGGCCAACCTCCTCCCCACCCACTGTGGTGACCCTCTCCACCTCCTCCATGACCGCAAGCCTTGGGGCCACAGCAGGGACTAGAGCCGGCTCAGAGGCATCTCTTGCCTGGCAGGGAGGTAGACAGATGTCTGACGAGGGCTACGCAGATTCGTTTGCTCTGAATTCTAAGCAGATGGGACAGGCTGGGACCTGCTGTCCCCAGAATGCCATCGGAGTCAGCATTCCCAAGGGGCTTTCGAATGCTTCCTTTAAAGTATTTCAGAGAAACTCTTCCTAGGCTCTGTGTCCATCATAGACCTGTGGGGAGGGCTGTTCCCTTGTGCCCTTGAGCTTCAAGAAATTAAGTCTGGGACTGGACACCCAGAGCCAGGCAGGCGCTTAGGAGATGGGCAGGACCTCTGGAGGGATCAGCCTCCAGAGAGCAGAGGGTGTTCTCCAGGGAAGGCCCCAGGCCACCTGTCCTCAAATGCTGGATCCCCACATCTGCCAGGGTGAGGGACTCCTGCTTCTCTGCTTCCCAGCCTAGTTACAGGGGCCCCAAAGTGCTTTCATTCTGGGGGGATGTTTCCACCTGCCAATCAGCCCCCTCTCTATAAAGACATTGAGATGACCTTTAGGGTGCACCTGGATGATCCAGGGTGATCTCCCCAACCCACAGTCCTCGATTTAATCATGTGTGCATGGGTCACTTTTGTCATATAATGAAACACCCATGGTCCCATTGGGGGAGCCACTCTAGCTGGAAGATCAAGGGACTCTAGGTGACTGAGGGTTCCAGCCACCAGAAACTGGAGGAGTGTTGAAAGAAGTGGAGGTGTCGTCACAGGGCACTGGGGGAGCCCAGGGCCCAGCTGGCTCTTCAAGGCCCTGCATGGGTCTTAGTCCTCAAGCTGTGGGTATTTAGCTCAGCACAAGCCTCTTGGCTGCAGCGTTCGTGTTGAACAGCCTTCCAGAGGTGAGGCGGGAGGGCTCGAGCCTCACGGGGACAAAGGAGAAAGCCCGGAAGCCCTGAGCCAGGCATCCAGCCTCCTCCCCTCAGCTCTCAGCAAGAAGGTCAACCCTTGTGTACTGGAGGCACAGTGACACATAACCCAAGGCATTCAGAGATGTATGGGGAAGGAGGGAGGGGAGAGGGCTAAGAGTGGGAGAACGGGGTGGGCTCTAGGGGGTACACCGAGTTTAAGAACATATGCATAGCATATTGTTTCGTTGGATGCATTTTTGATTGTACAATAACTGAATTTCTCAATTAAAAATAATAAAAGCACGCAGTGACCGTCTTCCTCAAGGGCCCACTTCCACGTCCGGCCCTTTTGCCCCTTGGCTTCCAGGACTGGCTCAGCGGGTATTTTGAGTGTGAGCCCTCCTGTTGGTGACACGAAGGGTGGCCATGCTTCCGTCAGTTTTTTTTTCTTTTTTTTTTTTTTTTGCTGTGACAAGGACAATTTTAGGAGGAAAAGTCTATTTGAGGGCTCAGAGGTTTCTGTCCACAGAAGGCCAGCGCCATTCCTTGAGGATTGAGGACATCACGGCGGAAGAGTGTGGCAGAGAGAAGCAGCTCAAGGTGTGGCGGGGAAGCAGAGAGAAACTCCACAGCCAGATAGAAAACATATTCCCCAAAGGCAGGCCCCCAGGACCCACCCCTGCAGCCACACCTCGCCAGCCTTCAGTGGCCAGTTAATCCCCAGGAGCGGTGAACTCGCTGGTCAGGTGAAGGCTCCCATAGACCAGTCATTTCCCCTCTGAGTCTTCCTGCACTGTCTCCCATGAGCTTTGGGGGATGCCTTTCATCCAAACCATAGCATTTCCCAAGGTGCACACCCTTCCAAAAAACGAATCCCTTGGTTGCCCACAGAGGCTACATGATGAAGAGATTTGGTGATTTTGTAAGAAAGGGTCGCAAATCCACCAATTCCTAGGGTCACAAATCCACCTCTAATGGGCTTTGAAGGAAGGTGAGGGCTTAAATGGGATTAAAAAGAGAAAGAGGTCCCCTGCGAACACTAATTGAAGGAAAGAAAGCAGGAATGGCCATATCAGCTTCAGACAAAGCAGACTCTAGATGTAGGAAATGATCAGGGATAAAGAGTAGCATTACGTAATGACAAAGGGGTCGGTGCTCCAACACCTAACGGTGCTTAATGAGAGCACCTAGCCGCAGAGCATCCAAAGGTGATCAGAAACGCAGGGAGAGCTAGGGAATCCGCTGGCACGGAGTCCTCAACATCCCTCCCGCGGGTCGCACAGACCCCCAGGCGGAAATGAGTAAGAACATAGCTGAACTCCATGGCCCTACCTGTCCGCTGGATACGATTGACACCTGTGGACTCCTCATTATGCACTCTTCCCAAAGCAGGTGAGCAGGTGAGCATCTGCTAAAACCACATTCTGGACCTTAAAGCCCATTTGAACACTTTTAAAAGAATATAAACCATGCAATCGGTATTTGCCCTCAGAGCATACTGGAATCCAACTAGAAATCAATAGCAAAGTGGTAGCTGGAAGATTCCCAAGTGCTTGGAGATTAAACAACAATTTTCTACATAACACATGGGTCAGAAAAGAAATCTCCAGAGAAATTTTTAAATACTTGAATTACGTGAAAATGAAGATGCAACTTTTCAGAATTTGTAGGATGCAGCAAAAGCAATGCTTAGAGGGAAATTTATAACGTTGGAAATGGATTAGAAAAAAAGAAAGGTCTAAAAATCAGTAAGCGAAGCCTTTAACTTAGGGTACTAGGAAAAAAAGCAAGAACCAAAATTAGGGTGTAAATCAGTATAAATCAATTAAATTGAAAAGAGGAGATCAATTAGAGAAAGTCAACGAAACGAAAAGTTGGTTATTTGAAAAAAAAAAACTCAACAGATCTGTAGCCAGGCTAAGGAAAAAAAAGGGAGAGAGAATACACAAATTAATATTATCAAAAAATTAAAGTGGGAACATCACTACACATCCCACAGACATTACAGATAATAAACATATTATAAATGACACTATGCCCGTAAATGTGATACACAACATGAAATGGACCAATTGCTTGAAAGACACAGTGTACCAAAACTCATATAAGAAGAAACGGACAATCTGATTCAATGAACATCTAAGATGCTAAATCGATTACCTTGCAGAACAGAATCACCAGGTCCAAACGGGTTCACTGGTGAATTCCACCAATTATTTAAGGACAAAATTAATTTCATATTTATTCTTCTAGAATCTAGAAGTAAAGAGAGTACTTCCAAATCTATTTAATGAGATTGGCTTTACTTTAATACCAAAACCAGACAAGGACATTCCCATAAAATAGAATTATAGACCAATATTGCTCATGAATGCAAATTTAAAAATATTAGCAAATTGAATCCAACTACATATAATAAGAAATATACACTACAACCAAGTGGGATTTTTCACTGATGTATAAGATTAATTCAACTTTCTAAACTCATTAATACAATCTATTATATCAATAGGCTAAAAAAGAAAAGTTATATCAATAGTTTCAGGAAAAAAATTTTTGACAAAAATTCATCATCCATTCATGATAAAAACTCTTATCAAACTAGGTATAGAAGAGAACTTTCTTAACCTGAAAAAGAGCATTTTAAAAAAGCACTTCAACAACATTGTGTTAATTGTGCATTAATTGTGAGAAACTAGAAGTTTTCCTTCAAGGATTAGTAAACAGGATAAAAATTTTCCCTGTTACCATTCATTTTCAACATTGTGCTAGAAATCCTGGCCAAGACAATAATACAAGAAAAGAAAAGGAAAAAGTACATAAATTGGAAGGAGAAAGTAAAACTGTCTCTATTTAGAGAATACATGATTGTCTTTGTACAAAATCTGAATGAATAAGCAAAAAAATAAAAATAAAAACAAAACAAATTCCTGCAACTATTCCACAATGGTAGTAAGGTTACAGGTGTAATATCAATAAACAAAAGTTAATGGAACCAGTAAGGGCAATATGAAATTAGAAACACATTACCATTTGTGGTACTTAGGTATAAATTTAACAATGATTGTACAAGGTCCTAATGATGAAAGCTATAAAACGGATGAAAAATATCACACAATACCTGAATGAATGAAGAGCTATTCCATGTTCATGGATAGGAATACTCAATGTTGTCAAGAGGTCGATTCTTCACACCCTAACCTATAGATTCAATGAAACCCTACTCAGAATCTTGGCAAGGTATCCCGTGAATATCAACAAAGTAATTCTAAAGTTTTTATGTGGAGGCAAAAGACCCAGAAAACTCAATTCAGTCTTTTTTTCCTTGTTTATTTTTTTAATTTCTTATTAAAGAGTTGAGTTATTGTACAATAATAAATGCATATAAAGTAACAATATAATATGGATATATTCTTAAACCAGTATTACCCCCTAATTCCCTCCCTATTCTCCTTTCCTCTCCCCTCCCCCACTCACCCCCTCCCCTCTCTTCCCCCTACATATCTATGATTGCCCTAGATTATGTGTTGCTGCGTCTTTGCTGGGTCTAATACATGAGATTGACCACCTTTCACACAGGCCTGGGGTTAGCTCCAGCCTCCACGAATGAGTGAAATATGCTACCCTTGATTCTCTGGGTTTGGCTAACTCTGCTCAGCATAATTTATTCCATTGCCATCCAATTAACTTCAAAGGCTACAATATCATTGTTGCTAATAAATGAGTAGAATTCCATGGTATATATGTACCAGAGCTTTTGGTTCCATTCATCCAGTGAGGGGCACCTGGGTTGGTTCCATGATTTAGCTATTGTAAATTGAGCTGCTATGAACATGGATTTTGCTGTGTCTCTGTAATGTGCTGATTCTAACTCCTCTGGGAAAATGCCCAGAAGAGGGATAGCTGAATCATATGGTGGGTTCATCCCTAATTTTTTGAGGATTCTCCACACTGCTTTCCAGAGCAGCTGTACCATTCTTCAGATCCACCAACAGTGTGCTAGTGTTCTGGGACAGCATGAAAGCATTCCTAAGGGAAAACTGATAGCACTGAGTGCCTATATTAAAAATGAGGAGAGATCCCAATTAAATAAGCTTATGTTCCACCTCAACTCAGTCATAACGATCAGAATTGGAGGACTGGCCCTCAAAGCACTCAAGACTCTCTCTAAAACCAGAATAATTAAGACAGTGTGGCATTGGGGAAAGAAAAGACAAATGGATCGATGGACAGAATGCAGAGCCAAGAAAAAGAAACACAAATGCAGTTCCAGGAGCGAAGGCAGCACAGGGGAGCGAAGAAAGTCTTCTCAACAAACGGTGCTGGAGCAACTCGGCATCCACATGCAGAAAAGGCTGGGGTCAGACATAAATATACATGTGCCACAAAAATGAACTCCAATTCTAAAAACTCCTTAAAGATAACATAGGAGAAATTATAGGTCACCCTGGGTATGGCAGCAAATTTCTAGATACAGCACCAAAGTAAAAACCCATAAAGGAAATCATTTATAAGCTGGAATCCATTGCAACTGGGACTTCTGAGAAAATGTGAAAGATTAAGAAGAAAAGTTACAGACCAGGAACAAATATTTGCAGGAAACACATCTGCTAAAAGACCATCATCCACAATATACAAAGAACTCTGGAAACTCAACAATAAGAAAATAAATTAATTTTAATTTTCACATGCAAGTGATTACATAAAAAGATGCCCAACATCCTATGTCGCTAAGGAATTTCTCATTAAGACAGCTATGAGATACCACTCCACACATCTTAAAATGCCCACAGTCCAAAACACTGACCCACCAAATTCTCTCATTCACTGCTGATGGGAATGCACAACTCCACAGCCCCTTCAGAAGACAGTTTGGCAATTTCTTACAAAACACAGCACACCCTCACCATGCCATCCAGCCGTCCTGCTGCATGGTGTTAAACCAAATGAAGTTAAGAAAAAATTCAACCCTACCTCATGCATAGACACAAAATTGGGAGAATTTGAAACAACAGGAACTCTCTCTTGTACATTACTGATGGGAAAGCAAACTGGTACACCCCTTTGTAAAATAGTTTGGCAATGCCTAGGAAAGTGACATGTGACCTAGAAATGAGTCAGCAATGTCACTGTGAGGAGGGGGAGAGTTCTGGGGGAGGATATTGACCAAATTATACTGTTATATCATGTGCACAAATGAATATGTGATCACAAAGCCCATCATTATGTGCAACTCGGATACACCAACAAAAAATATAAAAGAAAATAAAAACACCAGGACTGAAAAAAAGAGAAATTACACTAAAGAATCTTGTTTGCTTTTTAAGAGAGAGGGACAGTGAGAAGGAGAGAGAGAGAGAGAAGGAATCAATTTTATTTAGTGTTTCACGTGGCTTTCGTTGCTCAGGCACTTTGTTGTGTACGTGGTGCTGGGGTTCGAACCTGCGTCTCTGTGCAAGCCAGGCAAGCCCCATAACCACTGAGCCACTGCTTCAGCCCCATTAACAAATCTCTCTAAGGAAAATCAGGCTGGGGATGCAGCTCAGGAGCGGAGCCCTTGCCTTATATGTGAGAGGCCCCGGTTCCATCCCCAACACAGCAAAACAAGAAAAAAGAAAAGAAACACCTATAAGAACATCAGTTACAGCATCCTTTGCAACAGCAAAAACTAGAAACAGCTTCAGTGTCTCACAACGGTTGAATGAATGAACCGATGTTATGCAAAATAAAAATGCCGACGGGGCAAGGCTGTCGTGGAGGGGGCTCTCAGCCTGCTACTCTGCAGGTCATGGCTTTGCCTCCTATCAGAGCGTCACCTCTTCTAGAGCTGCCACTGCTGATAGATGTTCAGCCTGCGCATTTAACTAAAGCTCTTGATGAGGGGTGAGTGGGAGCTGAGGTCCAGTCTTGCTCTGCTCCCCAAGCCGTGCACCCTGGTAGGGCTCTGTGTACCCAGAGAAAGGGCCACCTTTACTTCTTCAGCGATGCCTTCTGTTTCCAAACCAGGAGCTTGCCTGGTTGGGTCTGCCTCTTTTGGATTCATCTACCCTGGTGGAACACCATTCGCTAATTCACATGATGGCATGTTTTAGGATTGTAGATGCCCGGCCCAGTTCAGCACGCAGCCCCTCCATCCCAGGGCACTGATCCACAATCCGTCAGTGCGGAGTGATGTAAAAACCAGTCAGGCAGTGTGAACCGCTTCACGTCAGGCTTCTTGCGCTTGGCATGACTATTTGGGGACTCGCTCCTGGGGCTGGGTACTTCCTGTCATATTCCTTTGTGTGGAGGAAGCACGGTTTATTCCTTCTCCTGTTCGTGGGCTCTGGTTGGATCCTGCTCGGGCTACCTTGACATCCACTTGCAAGCCTTTCTAAGGACCTGTGCTTTCACTTCTCCCAGGCAAACACCTAGGGGTGGAATTGCGGGGTCATGTGACAATGAATGCAGAACTTTTTAAAAAGTTGCCAGCAGGATTCTCCCAAGTAGTTCTTCCATTTTATATCCCGCCAGTACTCTTTTAGTAAATCATATTTCATCGAGATTTTTGCACCTGCTCCAAAGACATCCTTAGTAAAAGTGAAAGCCACAGAGTCAGAAAAAATGCTGGCAAAGCATGTGTTTGATGAAGAATGTAGATGGGAAACACACAGAGAAAAACACATGCTGCATGAAGTATGAAGGACTGCTTCGCGGGGCACAGGAGCTCGGAAACCCACAGCAAGTTCAGATCCGGGAATCTGTAGCCAGATGAGATGGGTAGGAGCTGGTCTCAGGTACTAAGTCTGAAGGGCAGAGGGCCCTGTTCTTGACTCTCAGGGGACAACTAAGGAAGGCGCTGTTCTCTAAGGACAGAACTTTCCAACAGTCAGGGCTGCAGGACAAAGCACGAGGCAAGGCACTGACTCTTGAGAGCCGTTCCCGTCAGGGGAGGGCATGTGGGTTCTACAAATTTCTGAAGCATGTCCTTGTGAGTTTTTCCTTATCCAACCACACACAGACTCAGGCTCAGGCCATGCTCCAGCAAGGGTGTCTAATGCTTAAATCTGCCCACAGGGGACATGCTGTCCTCATCTGCCTCCCTGCAAAGTGTCATCCAGCCGAGGGGATGGCAGCCCTGTGCCTCACCATCTATAATCTTCTACCTCCCTCCTGCTGATTTTTTTCGCTTTATGTCTGCTTCCTGGACATTACTTATTCTTTACTTTTAAATATTTGCTTCCGTAAAAAAACAAATGAACACCGGGGACAGATTTATAAAGAACGGTTCTGGAGAGGCGGGTGGATTAATTATTCAGCATCCTCTCCCTTTGTAACTATTTATTGTCTCATATGCATTGATATGGTACCTATCACCGCAGATCCCGCTCCCCGCTGGAGACATAATTTCCAGGGACTGACTTCTTGTCTAAGACGCATACAGAGGATTGCAATCCTATTTTATTCCTGACTGTAACGGCACGTGCTGTTGTTGGGTAATTGTCTTCATGTTTTTAAATGTGAAAAATAATCAAATATAACTTGAAAGAGATTGTACAGTAATTCAAGGGGATATTAAACCACCAGGAAGTTAGTCCGCAAATAAATAGGCGTTTGTGGCTGTCAGGGTGAGCGATGGGGAGCGGGCTGGCTGTGGGGGAGGAGAGAGAGCCAGACACAAAGAATGGGTCTGCTTTGAGCACCTCATTGCTGGATTGGTTGTGTTGGGGAAGGAGGCTTCCAGGGCCAAGGGATCACTGTGTCTCATGGGAAGTGGCCTGGGACAGGGCAAAGGGGTGCTGCCTGCTTCAGCTGAAAAGCAGAGAGCTGGATGGGAGAAGGCTGCAGGTTTTCACACTCAGGCAGCTGCTGGGGCTGGGAAAGACCAATGTTTCCTTACATTGCCCACTGACAGGCATTGCTAGTGCCTCACTGTTTTGATCACTAAAACATCCATGGAGGGACAGGTCCTATTGTCCCATTTCACAGATGGGGAGGCTGGAGCTCAGAGGGGCTAAGCAAAGCCTGGGCATGTCCCCTGATGCCACTCCACCTTCTGCCCCATCCTGCACTGAGCAAACACAGCAAGCTCCTGGCTTCCCAGAGCTTCAGACCTGGGGACCAGTCTGCAAGATGTGCACTCCGTCTTGCTCGTTCGGGATGAGAGAACTTCACAGCCAGGCTGGGTGAAGGGGAGAAAGGCCAGGCTGCCTCCCCCACCCAGGGGGAGAAGAGGAAGGGACCAGACTACTGGCTCTGCCTCGGCATTCCAGGCAGACAGGACCAGGAGATCTGCCATGGGGAAGTGGAGAATGACAGCCCAGCTCTGGACCCATCTTCTTTGTCCCCAGTACCAGCCAAGGGGGTAGCATCTGTTGGAGTTTTTTGGAGTAGAAATTTCAAGTCTCCTCCTGCATGCTGGAGAAGTGGGGGGTCCTCCTGGCTGGGCCGAGGACCCCCCAGCACATGTGTTTGCAGCCCAGTGCGCTCAGCTCAGTGACCTTGGCAAAGAGCAGGAGGCCGTGTCAAGAGCACGTGGCCTCCTTCGCTTCCCACTCTTCGTCGTTGTCATCTAACAGGGGTCTGAACAGCATAGCTTCCTCTTGGTTTTGTGCAATGGTTTGCAAGCTTCTGTCTGCTCAATCCAGCCTCATGCTAGGTCGTAAGTCTATGCTAGCACCAGAATCCAGCTTTGCTTATCTAAAGCCAAAAGGGCAGCTTCTGAGATGCATGCTGTGGCAGGGTGGCCAGGGAGCCTCCTGGGCAGCTAGGGCCTGGAGCGGAGGCACAGTCCAAAGAAGCTCCTGTGTTTGTTTGCTCGCTGTCTCCATCTCTGCTGCTCTTTATCTGAAGACACACTGGCACACGTGACATGTCACTATGCATTGAGCATCCCTAATCCAACATCCCCAAATCCAAAATTTACAATGTTTTGCGCACTGACATGATGCCACAAGTGAAAATTTTCATGCCCTGAAACCTGGTAACATGCATAAAATAATGAAAATTTCATATAAAGTTACCTTCAGGCTACGTGTAGGAGGTGAGTAGGAAACACGAATGAGTTCCATCTTTAGACATAGCTCATTACGTGTATGCAAGTTTTGAAAAAAACAAAAATCCAAAACACTTCCCTAGTGTTGCACAAGCAATGCAACCTGCATACATGGCAGAGTGCAGCCACCAACACTGCAGCTTTCCCGCCAGACCTGGCTCCCAGACAGTCACATCCACAGCCCAGTTGGGTTTTTTTGTTTGTTTGTTTTATTTTTTTAAAAAAGAGAGAGGGAGAGAAAGAGAGAATGAATCAATTTTATTTAGTTTTCATGTGGCTTTCATTGCTCTTTCATTGTGGTGCTGGGGTTTGACCCTGCAGACTCTCGCATGCCAGGCCTGTCACCGCTGAGCCACCACTCCAGCCCCTCCACAGCCCAATTGTGCCAGAGCAGCAGGGAAATTTGCTAAATGTCAAAAGAAAGTCCCTGGAGATGGCATGTGAGACATTTGATTTATTGAGGAAAGCTTATAAGAGGCCAGTGACGGCTTCAGGAAGAATTTGGGTGGCAATCGACAGAACAGTGACACTTCTGTCCCTCACAGCTTCTGGTCCAGGGTCAGGCAGCTGGATGAGTGGCAGGTCTCCTCTCCCCAGTGCCCTCAACTGCGCATCAGTGGCTCCTGAGAGAAGGGCTCTATATGTCAGGCAGCCGACGCAGTGACGTCATCAGCTTTAGCTCACTCAGTTTGCTTGTGTGACCAGCATCCCATGGAGCACTGTCCAGGCGTACATGCAAGAAAGTAACTTTCCACAGATAACACTAACTTGTCCTTGTTCCCAGTGTGCATAAGAGACAGTAATTGTCCTGCAACGTGGTATGGATGTTGCACGTTTGTCCAGGCTAGCTCTCATTGGCTGGGTTTTGGGGAACAGAGAGGGGGGCATTCAGGGACTTGGTGCTTTACCATTCCCCTGTCCTTTAAAGATGACACACAGGCAAAAAGTGAACGGGCACCCTCATCTCAGCTTGCACAGTCCATGAAGAAGTTGGCAAGGTCCTAAGTCACCCATCTGCTGTCCAAGCAGTGAACTCATATTGCAGGAATATTGGCAAGGAAAGTGGGCCCAGCCCACAGGGGTCCCCCCAGCCCGCAGCACTGCCTCTGCGAAGGGCATGGTCCTTTCACTGTCTTACTCTACACCCTTGCCTGCGCCTCTCCCTTGGCTCCTCTGAACTGTCCTCTGCACCGCACAACCCCAATACCAAGTGTCTCCTTTGCTAGGCTCCTCCAAGAAGGTGGCCCTAATCTTGCAGCCACTGTTTTCTGTGACCTGCCTTTCTCTGTGCTCTTCTGCCTGGGAGGATCCATGCCATCACCCAAGCACCATTTTTCCATTTTTGAACACTGTTGATCACCTACTGTGTGCCAAGTGCTATGTTTCAGTGCTGTGGGAGACACACCGAAGGGTCAGCTGCAACTGAAACCCTGAGGGAACTCATATTCTAGCCATGTCTCCAAAGGCAGTAAGCCCATAAATCATGCATGCGTGCTATTTGAGTCACAGCAGAATTTTGCCGTACTTTGATGCTGGGTATCCATTAAAAGGGGGGAGGATTTGTTGAATCTGGGTCATTACAGTAGGAAATTCATATATATAATCATTTACTCATGAATATTAATGCATTTAACGAGGGTAAAACATATTACTTAAAATAAAGTGTTCTTTCCAGCTGCTGTTGGATTTCTCATTACTCTTTCCTGTGCAGATGTTACCCCTGATTTTACCTGTGTATCAAGCATCTGGGTATGGCTCAGGTCCCCAGTGGCTAAATTAGGGTGGCCTCTTTGTTGGGCATAAATTACAGTGGTAACTAATTTTCATATTAATCTTGGAGTCAGGGGTTTTACATTTAGGTACAAGACATGCCTTAACATTATTTGGTTGATGGTGTAAACAGAAACTTTCTTTATGCTTTTTGGAGTATAGTGAGATAATACTAAAAGTATTAACTAACCAAGTATTAACACTACTTGCTTCTGATCTCTGTTGATAATGTGCATCTTAAAGTCATGATTTAGGAACATATTAATCTGAAGCTTGGAACAATTAAAAAATGAGACCAGATCCAGTTTGTCTCATCACCACTTGTAAAGAATAAGTAAGCTGGATAAAGAAGATTTTTAAATTATGAATTATGGCTTTAGTAGCTCTGGAATCAGCACTTAAAAATTGGGTATAGTTAAAATTTCCTTTAATCATCTTTAAACTATAAGTATATAACCAACTCAAAATGCACCCAACAAAACCGATTTCTTTTTCCTGCATTGGGAGAAGTTCCTCTTTGAGTTGTGCATTAGTTGGACAAGCTCGAGTCCCGTTGGGGCCATGTCACAGGGAAACAAGGTGTTCCATGTGTGTTAATGTTAACATTCGGGTCACACTCAGCCCAATGAGATAATGTACCTAGGAGAGCACGGGCAGGTCAAGGCCAGGAGGTCAAAACTCCAGAACCTGGCTTTAGATGGCAAAGTTCAGTCTCAGCCCCCTTCACATATCAAAACTACACCAAGGAGCTGCTACCTTGGGGGGCAGGTCCTCCACGTGCTGATAGGCCATCTGGAGTAGACAGACATCTGCAGAGCCAACTTCTTCACCAGGTTTCGGGTGGCTCAGACAGATCTCACCTCTCCTCAGTGTGTCAAAGTAACAGGGAAGGTTGGTTTGCCCTGAGTGACGAGCAGGCACTTCCCGGGGCTGGAATCGTGACCCGATTCGCACTCCACTTTCGATTGTATTGTGCTCTGTGAATCAATGTTCTGCTTGGGGAATCTTTGTTCTCCCAACTATAGCAAAGTTTAATTACCATGTTCCTGCTACGGAGGAAAATCTTATTCTGGAAGCACGTTTGTTTCAGACCAATCAGTTATCTTGCTCATTGAACCCATGTTTTTGCCAGAGGTCAGGAAAGTTTAAAAGATCTTTACTTGGAGGAAAGCTTGCTGGTGGTTGGTACAACAGTGATAGAGAGGACTTGGGGACCCATAGGGCTGGGGGGAGGTGAGGCTTGGGGGAGAGGAAGAGAGAGGGCAAAAGGCCCGGTGTGTTGCCTGACCTTCATTGAGATACGCGGCTCAGAGCTCTGACCTCTAGCCATCTTGTCCTCTGAGGGCCATGGCCAAGGAGGATGTGGTTTCTTAGCTCTGCAAACTGCTGGGAGCCCCATCCTGACACCAGGCAATAGCTTCAACAGACAGCATGTTTATATGCACCAGGCCCTGCGGGGAACTTCCTTTCCATTTTCCCAGAATGAATCTCAGAAAACACACCAGGTGTGCAAGAAATAGACTAGAATTAATTTCTGTTTTGAGTCCTTGTGACAATCCTGGGCATGCCCTTGCAGCCTGTGTTTCCCAGGTTCCCTGACAGCTGGCATCTGCCCAGCTGCCACCAGTGGGAAGCTGTCCCCGTTCTCTGTCACCATAGAAATGAACACCTCCAGCACAGTGACTTCCAGCAGAGAGCGCTGTGCTGTCACCTCCCAGGTCTGCAGTCAGAAACATGGCGGTGCTCCGTGCAGCGTCGCGCAGTGGGACTCAGCAGAGCCCCGTCCAGACTGCACCACCCAAGATGGTGCCTCTCACATTAGCACCTTGGCAGAGGCGCTGAAGGCTGGGCGCAGCCAAGCTCTCCTCCTTCAGGGCGTCTCCAGGGACTCTTCCCTAGTTTTGTAGTCTGGCTTCTCATGTAGCATTTGAGCGCTTCAAGAGGACAAAGCAAAGCCACCAGGGCACTTAAAAAGGCCACGGCCAGAGCAGGCACGGCATGGCCTTCAGTGCGTTCCACTGGGCAAAGCAGCAGGGCTGTGCAGATTCAGGAAGAAGCAGCATGGGCTCGACCTTGGAGTTGGTGGCCATCTCTATTCCACCAGGAGGCACAGGCGGGGCATTGGAGGGTGGGAAGGAGGGAGAAGGCAGCCAGCGTCCCATGTCTCTCTGCCTGGAGTAGCAGATGGGACAGCTACTGTGCCCCTTCCATGCTCCAGCACCCTCCAGAAAGGCGGGTGCTGCCTGTGGCTTCCTGCAGGCCACCTCTCTCCAGTTTGGGAAATGACACCACAAGACGATGACAAGGTCCCAAGAGGCTCCCACAGAGCTGAGCCACTTAAGACATTCATCCTATCCATGTCACCCCCAACTGCTACGAGGTCCGCGTCCCATGAGCATGGCCATTCAGGGCTGGCTACCCTCTGCCTTCTGTCCCATCTGGAAGCGATGCCTGGACCCCCAGCCACCAGAGCTCTGTGATGCCATTGTCCATTGCAGTTCTTAGCAATTCCCACGGGACCCTGGGAAGCCCAAGAGCTCCTCCTCTCTCTTTATCCCCCTCTCTGAGCCCAGGGACCCCTCTTTCTCAGGGAAGGGGAGGGACCAGCCCCTCACTTCCCCTTGCCTTATTGAGGTGTTTTGCTTTGGCCCTCTGTCTTTTCTGGTTCTGGATTCTGGGACCTTTGGAAGCAGAATCCAGGTAGACTCGGGGTGTCTGCCTTCCACCTATCACATGCCCTCCGAGGCTCTCTGTGTTCTGCAGTGCGGAAGGTGGAGGGGGAATACAGACCGCAAAATCGATGGTGATTGAAGCAATCAGGGTCCAAGGAGGAACCAGCTGCCAAATAAGCAATAGAAGAGTGTTTTATGGCATGGCTGCGTATAGGGTGTGGGATGGGGTGAGAGAAGTGACCAGGGAGGAAAAGATGCCCCAGGACTAACAAGAGCAGGAAGCCACAAACCGTCCCAGAACCCAGAAAGACCTGTGGCTATGGGACAGGGCTGTTCCACAGGGCTGTGGCCTTCGGTGCCAACAGCGAGGGAGCAGTGCCCTGCCTGCCTCCCGTTAGCATCAGAGCTCATGGGAGCTCAGAGACTCAGACGCGTTCAGAGCTGAAGGATCGTGAGCAGCCGTCAAAGTCGAAGATTCCAGAAGCATGGGGCCTGTGGTTTCTGAGCACACTTAGATGGCACGCAGCGTCTGCTCTCCCTCCAGGACATGGCTGTCCATCCTGGGGGTGATCGTCTAGCATGCTTTCCACTTACTCATAGGAAGGTAGTGGTGATCTGGGAGCTCACTGGGATTTCACAGTGCTTCAATCTCTTCAGGGTCACAGCGCCCTCCTGTTTATAGCAAGGGGACCTCAAGATCTCCACAAGAAGCAGACAGACACCCCCAGAGGTGTGGACAGCTGTAGGGGACAGTCAGAGAGAATGTGGAACCCGGGACTTTATTAGGAAGACCACGTGAACATTAGGGAACGTTCGGCAAGCACCGAGGACCAGCAAGAAGAAAGCAGGTCTTTCCCTCCTTTCTCCCTCTGTCGATGGCGAGACCCTTCCTGAAAGTTCCCCAGAGTCTTCCAAAGTCTGCCGAGGTGGAGAGCTACGTCGCACATCCCAGGTTGCGTCTCGCTTCTCATCTGGGACCGGGCTCTGAGCGGGCTGCCTGCCCTTTCTGTCCTGAGGTGGTGCCCTGTCCTACAGGATGTGCTCCCGCCCTCCCCTCCCTGCTCACCAGCTGATACCCCTACTTTCTCCCCTGAGCCCTTTGCACCTCCAGGATTAGAAGGGTCACAGGAGCCTGGCTGATTACACACTCTGGCTTCTGACTCACGCTCAGCACTGAGTCCTTTTCATCCTCTATGAACTTCTGAGGTAGGAGCAGCAAAGTTGCTTATTCAAGATGTTTCTAGCTGCACTCTCAGTCCAAGAAAAAAACAAAATGTTACTCTCTTGAAGCCTCGCATTGGATTCTGAGTTAGCTTCTTGGGAAACTGAGACCCGGCTACTCTCTTCCAGCTCTCAAAGTGTCAGTCTGAGTTACGAACACAGATCCATACAGCCTTCGGAATCTCACGCAGAGTCCAAAACGGGTGGCCGTAAAACCATGTTTCCGAAACTCAGTCATGCTTCTCCTCGATTTACATTTTGAGATTGGAAGTCTTTGCCCTGGAGATATAATAAAAACCATACCAAAGAAAATGGGGAAAATTTCCCCCTTAGTATTTAAAGGGGAATGCTCTTTATACAAAACACTCATTTGTCTGCTTAGAGTAAATTAGTGCAGTGCTAGATTGGCTTCAGAACGTAACATGATTTATGGTTTCTGGAAGGAGAAGCCCTGCTAATGATATTTGTTCTCACTTCCCTCCCCACCGGCTGGGTGGCAGCGGAAGATCCAGGGTGAAGGGACGCCAGGGCTCCAGCTCCAGGCTCCAGGCTCACGCACTGCCCCTCACCTGCAGTTTTTTTTTTCTTTTTTTCAAGAGAGAGGGACAGTGAGAGAGAGAGAGAGAGAGAGAGAATCAATTTTATTTAGTTTTTCTTGTGATTTTGTTGCTCCAAACTCCGTTGTGTACGTGGTGCTGGGGTTTGAACTCGCATCCTCCCGCATGCCAGGCAAGCGCCATAACCACTGAGCCACCGCTCCAGCCCTCATATGCAGTCTTCAACCTGCACTTGGTGTCTCCCTGTTGACCAGAGAAGCCAAGAGAGGGGATGGAAGGGGACAAGTTGTCTCCTGCCAAGAATACAAGCTGCAAACCCTTTCCTAAAATCAACCAGGTCGGTCTCTTCCCTTGGCATTTGTCCTAGCACCCCCCTCCCAGGGCTCCCAGGACAGGGCCCTACTGCGGCTTTCACCAGGAAGGTAGGGAACAGAAGATAACAGGGAAAGAAACCCTGGTTAAGACAATATCAAGCTGCCTCGTGTGCTATCTCTGATCCTCTCAACTCCAGCAAAGGGACACTAGATGGAGACAGGAATTGCATGAACCTGAGAGGATGGTGTGTCCAGGGTCACACGTCACCAACAGAAGGAGGTTGGAAGGATGGCATGTCCAGGGTCACACATCACCAACAGAAGGAGGTTGGGAGGATGGCATGTCCAGGATCACATGTCACCAACAGAAGGGGTTGGCAGCCTAAGGCATTTGACTTCAAGGCCCCAGCCTTCAAAACATCCCACCCTTGACCTATTGCATCTTGAATTTGCCAGGGTTGCATCAAGGCTGCCGCGATGGCAGCTGAAGGGCAGAATGAAGTTAGTAGATGCCACGTTTCCGTAGGTGCCAGGACGGAGACTAGGGCCTCATTTGTCACCACCAGCCACGCTGTCAACCATCAGGACCACAACAGGGATCTTAGCCCATCTGCATGGTTTCTCCTTCCAAAAACAAGGATTTGGGGAATTCTCGGAGTTAGGCAAGCAGAAAGAGAACTTTCTGGAATCCACATCAAACGTCCCCTGTAGGACATATGATGACTCTGCCACCTGATCTCAGGCCATCCTCCAAAGCTGTCCTTCCTAGTGTTCCTGGCCTTGGTGAACTGTCGCATTCACAGCCTGGCACCCAAACTCCTGGGAGTCACCTTAGCACCTCTCCCTTCCCTGTGCATGACCAAGTCCAGGCCCCCTGCCTTGTGAGGGTGTCTGCGGCAGCCCTCCCCTCCCCGCCCTCCCGTCTGCATGGCCTCCTCAGCGTCACCTCCACGTCTCACCAGATCTCTGAGCAGCCTCGCTCTTGCCCCTGTGTGATTCAGCTTTTCCATCACTGTGACCACAAGCACTTGGTGTCGGAGGGTTCAGCCCATAGACGGCACTCATAGCCCTGCCTGATGTGAGGCAGAGCATCCTGGGGGTGCCGGGGTGGAGGACAGCAGCTCAGGACGTGGCCACCAGGAAGCAGAGGCAGGGATCTGCTCACCAGGGACAAAGTACACACCGCAAAGGCAAGTCCCAGAGCCTACTTCTTCCAGCCACACCCCATCTGCCTACAGGGACTGCCACGTTAACCATAGGTTGCGACTCTCATAATCTAGTAATTTCACCTCCAAACGACCTTGCACTGTCTCACAAATAAGCTTTATGGGGACATTGCATACCTAAACCACAACCCCCTTCTCCAATCGTATGTTTCCCCAAGATCCTTTCCACCCTGTCCTCCAGTTCTGTCTACCCGCTCCTCCCTCCTGTCTACACCCTGCTCCAATCTGTCTATACCTTCTTTCGATCTGTCTACACCCTCCTCCAACCCTGTCTATACCCTCATCCAACCCTTTCTACACCCTCCTCCAATCTGTCTACACCTTCCTCCAATCTGTCTACACCCTCCTCCAATCCGTCTATGTTCCCCCCAAGATCCTTTCCACCCTGTCCTCCAGTTCTGTCTACACCCCCTCCCCTTTGATCTATATTTTCCTCCAACCCTGTCTACACCCTCGTCCAACCCTGTCTACACCTTCCTTCAATCTGTCTACACCCTCCTCCAATCTGTCTACACCCTCCTCCAATCCCGTCTATATTCCCCCAAGATCCTTTCCACCCTGTCCTCCAGTTCTGTGTATGCCTCCTCCCCTTTGGTCTATGTTTTCCTCCAACCCTTTCTACACCCTCCCCCTTGTGTTAAAGACCCTCCATAAGCATCCCTCTCTCCACTCACGCTGAGGCCTTGGGTCACAGAGTTTGCATCCCATTCATTTCTGTCCCCCCAGTATCTAGCAGTCCCCTAGCATTCTTTGATTCAGAACTATAATTGAGCATCTGCTATGTGCTAGAAATTGTGGGTTCATAAGGCAGGCAAGGGGCTCATGGCTTAGTAGGAGGGGCAAAACAAAAGGGAAAAATAGCAAACACATTCAATATAATATTTCATAGCAAGCAATATGCTGAAGAATAAAGCAGTGGCTAGAAAGCATGGGGACATTGAAATTTTAGTTAAGGTGGTCAGAGGGGGAAGGGGTTCTTCAAGGGTGCAGAAACTGAGCAGAGTAGATCCTAGAAAAAATTTAGCTGACTCACTGTTAGTCAGCTTTCAGCTACTGTAATGAAGTACCTGAGGCAAATTATCTTGTAAAGAAAAAAGGGTAGTTTTGGTTCATGGTTCTGGAGTTATCAGTCTAAAGTTAGAAAGCCCCATTATTCTGGACCTCTGGTGGGGGTCCATCACAGTGGGGTGTATGATGGAGCAAACCACTTACATCATGAGCCAGCAAGCAAAGAAGTGACTGGGGTCCCACAGTACCCTTTGAGGGCACACCCCACCCCATGACCTGAAGACCTCCCATTAGGCCCCACCTCCCAAAGTTTCTAGAGCATCCCAATGGTGCCACCCTGGGGCCAAGCCTTTAACACAGGGGTCTTGGGGGAACTTCCAAGGAGTGAATCCTCCAACCCATTTCCTAGAAGTCCCTTCTTACAGGTAATTTTCTTCCAAGTCACAAGGCCTGAGGCTTGTGAGACCCGAGTGGGAGTTTTAATTAACCTGTACATCAGAGGGAATGGAAGCTCAAAATCCCAGAAGCCTTTTCTGCAGAAGGCCGGGGTCCGGGATAATAAAATGGAGCTCCCATTCTCATTACCGGGGCAATTGACTTAAGGAGCAGACCCAGTGGATTATTGATCAGTGTTAATCATTAGAATGCTGGGCTAATGAATGTAACTTCCAGGAGAGCCTGTGGGACCTGGGCAAAGCCAATTAGAACATTAGCCTCACCCCGTCCAGTCCAACACACAGAGACCTATTGACAAAAATCTAGATTTTCTCCTTAGCAATAAAGAAAGATGGCTAAATAAGAACGCCTAGGAGTTGAGTCATTTCTCCAGCTGAGCAGAGCCCGAGAGGCAGTTCTGAGCTCCTGGTGGACTGTGTTTCTCTCTAACTATTCAAACTTTTCATTTTAAATTAGTTTTAGATTCACAGAACCGCAAAGGAGATCCAGAGGGTTCACACAGGTACACACACGGGTTCCCGTTTTATTAGCAGGCACAGTTAACGAACTGAAAATAACCCACAGTGTGTTATTATTAAGGTCCACACCTAATTCAGATTCCCTTGGTTTTTTTACTTAATATACCTTTCCTACTTCAGAATCTATCCACAACACTCCACCACATTGAGTCCTCATTTCTCCTTGGCTCTTCTTGGCTATGACAGTTTCTTAGACTTTTTTCATCTTGATGACCTTCACAGTTTTAAGGAAATATTCCATAGATGCTCTGTTTTGGTTTGGTTTGGTGTGTTTTCTTTAACAATGGGTTTCCTGGATGTCTGGGAACCTGTTTAACCACGTGTTAATTGTGCTAATCATAGGGCCCAGATGACCGTTGAGCACACGCACACAGCACCCTGATCACATCCAAGCTCCCTTCATCCGCCACCCCCACACCCTTCCAACCCTCTCCTTACCACCTTCTCCTTTCAGGTTGACTCAGCTTCCACGCACGAGAGTGAGCTGTGGCATTTGTCCCTCTGTATCCGACTTCTTTCACACAACACAGCGTGCTCCAGTTCCATCCCAGTTGCTGGGAATGTCAGGACCCACTCTTCCTGTGGCTGAGTGATGGCCATTGTGTGCACACAGCCGCTCTCTCTCTGCCCATCTGCAGATGGACACCTGGCCCAGCTGTTATGGATCAGCACGGAGTCCAGGTTCTATCTGGGGGCCACTTCGTTTTCTAAGGACGTGTGACGAGGAGGAACTCTGCAGATGGAGCATGCCCGCCGGTGGGGCTTCCACGGAAGTTGTCCTCATGATTGGGCTGAAGCGTCGGGGAAAAGAGCCATTCACATCGTGCCATCTGAAGGGTGCGCACCGTCACTGTGACTTATCACAGCCTGCCTAGGGTAGCATGCTCCAGGCTCCCCACCATGAAGTCACTCTCTCCCTGCCCCAGTGTGCACACTGTGCGCTTTGAAAGGAAGTCCTGAAGCTCAGCACACCCATCAGGAGTGGGGGTACCCCAGCTCCCTAGGCGGGTATCTGCATACATTACTTGGGATTTTTCTGCATGACAGATTTGTTTATAAGTGTACAGACTCATAGATATTCACATTTACTCGGATATTTTCATCCCTTTTGTTGCTCAAAGATACCTCTTGGGGCTGGAGTGGTGGCTCGGCT
>PVKS010030702.1:0-24142 GCA_004027875.1 Aplodontia rufa
TCCATTTTCAAACATGAGTATCTCACCTTTGATGTCAGGACACAGGGTTAGGATTGTTAGTTCCTCCAAGAGACCTATGACAATAAATGGCAAGTGGTTTTGGGTGCAACTTGGGGCCTCCTCAGCACACAGGTGATCTGGCATGCCCACTAGCTCTGCAGGGTACCATGACCATTATGCAGATTTCATAATATAAAATTTTCCAGCCTCTTTGTTTTCTATATGCTGTTCCTCTGCCCCCGGTTCTCCTCCTCTGTATTGACAGCCAAACTCTTGCACTTCACCACCTACTGAAGCTCTCTCCAACGCCTACAGACTGCTAGGCTCCCCACCACATTCCCAGACAGCTGTGTGGCCTCCTCCACCTCACTGTGAACTTCTCAAGGGCAGACGAGAGCTTATTAATTTTGCATCCATACTAGCTCAGTCACCAGCACAGCACTTGACACCTTATAAGTGCTTAATGAATAAAAGAAGATAAGAACAAAGGGCCAGCATCCACGAGACAAACATGTCACCTCTTGGTGTCCAGTGTATGAAGCATGGGAGGAGCCCTAAAAGTCACAAGCTCCATGGCATTCTGTGAAATTCAGGAGTAATGGAAACTGTTGAGCTGAACCCTAGAGAGTGCCCTATCAGTGTTTCTCTTTAGGAAGCCCCACAGAAGGAAGGTCACTAGGAAGTCCAAGAAAAAATGGGAATGCTGTTGACTGAGCTCCACAAACTGCCCTGGAAATCCTATCACCCATTCACAGTACGGTGTTAGAGATGCATATTCTCTTTCCTAATGATCAATCTTTCACCTGTCAACTTACAAGAGTCAGCAAAGAGTGTCGACTGTCCTTCCTGGTCTGATTAAAATTCCTGCAAGTGTCTAAAGACAAAATGAGCCTGGAGCCCAGCCCCCTGTGAATGTGATTATTGGGAATCTATGCCAGCTGCTACATGGGTCACAGCACCTTTCTCCAGGACTTTGTGCATTCATTTTGAATATAATCATTTGCAGATAAAGATGCCTGTCTGCAAATGGGTATTTTTCATCTTAGATCTAAAGGATATAGGGTTAGGATGATAATTCTATCCTTAAAACAATGGCAATATTATGAACAATCTAGATTTATATATCTCCTTTTGCTTTTCAAAATGTTTTTGTATGTAATATCTCATGTATACTCACCAACAATACCAAAGAAGGTAACCAGACCGGGGAGCTATTATGGAAACACTGAAACAAGAAAACTAGAGGTTTCCAAAAGTATGAGATAGTAAATGGAAGATTTCGTCTCTGGATTCCAAAATCCTGGTAGTACTTGACAAGGTTTTAACCAAAAATACAGATGGTAACACTTCCAAGTAAGATTCAAGGGTAGCACAGCGTCTAAGTCACTGAAATTTTCCTAACTTCTCACACGGGCGTACAGTGCAATGACACCTCCCTGATCCTTAAAGTTAGGTGTGGCCGTGGGACTCGCTTTGGTATACTGAAGTTTTAAGAGCTGTGTTTAAATTGTGACACCTTTTCCCTCTGTCACAACAACTGGCACCTCTGAGGTGGTGGCTACTCCATCAATCTGGGTCCCAGAACAAAGACAATGAGAAACAAGTCCCCAGCTGACCCACTATGGACTAGGCCTAAAATAAACCTTTCTCCAGGCAGACATTGCCACAGCACAACCTGACTTAGCATGAGGGACACACTGCATACAAGAGCTTATACACAAAGATCCCACTGAAATGACAAGGACCATTAAAAACGGGGGAGGTTGCATTTTTCTTAAAGCTAGGAAACGAAGCCATCCATAACCCCTAGTTTTGGGGAATTTCAGCAAGATGAGATGAGATGAAGAAAAATGGGATTACTCAATTTACCTTCAAATAAATTAATGTCCTAGAAACTTTTATTTCTCCATGGTAAATAAGAAGGATGTGGTAAAGACAACAAATAATAATCAAATAATATAATAAATAATAAATAAAATAATAAAACATCAAATAATAGTAACAATACTGCTTTCCAAGTTTCCTGGTTTTGGCGTAAAGAAGCACCTTAGTAGCTACTGTCGGGGCACGCCATAACAAAGACAAGCTTTGTTCCAGACAATCCATAAGATAACATACAACATGCACCCGCATGAAGAGCGACCGAGAGGTCACTTCCCAGGAGAAGGGGGTGGTGGGAGTGGCCCCAAAATGCCCTGCTGCATTTGGTGCTGAATGACCGGACTGTCTCCTTTCCAGCCAGCATCCCTGTGGTCCCTGTATGAAGACCCCAGCTCCTAAAGCAAAACTTTGAAGCTGAAAGCAGAAGCATATTCGGCATATGGCTGTTGGCTTTTAAATCATAGAGAATAAAAATAGAAATGACACTATGTGAAATGTTACTCACATTCTGGGTAAAAAGGTTGTCACAGCAAAGTGAAGCACATTCAGACAACTAGGGTTCATGCACCACAAGGGGAGTGGCAGAGGGATGGGCGGTGGAGAACGTGGGTGATGGAAGTAGCATACAAAGGGTGGGAAACCAGGTAAACAGGAGGAAATACCCACCTCCCCACTTAGCAGCTGAGTTACCTTGGTGAGGATTCTTGCTAGAATTCAGATTCTTTTTTTTTTTTAAGAGAGAGGGACAGTGAGAGAGAGAGAGAGAAAGAGAATGAAATTTGTTTAGTTTTTCATGTGGCTTTTGTTGCTGTGACACTTCATTGTGTGCATGGTGCTGGGTTTCAAACCCACATCCTCACGCATGCCAGGCAAGTGCCATAACCACTGAGCAACCACTCCAGCGCTAGACTCTTGATCAATGAAAAAATAACAATAAAAACCTTCCATTGAACCCTGCTGTGAAAGCAAAACAAGGACTGTCCATAGGGATTAAAAGGGGAGCTCTCTAGAGAGTGCACAACGTTCACCTGTCCAGGTAACTGGATTCAGATGGTAGACTGTGCATCCTCAATGAGGGTAACATTGCCCCCACCCCAGGGGCAAAAATTAATTTGGGGGATCTAGAGTGGGTTGAACTGTTCCAAAAAATTCACACCTATCTGGATCCTCAGAAAGAGGAAGACCCTATCTGGAAATAGGGTCTTTGCACATATAATGAAAATAAGAATCAAGATGAGATTACACTGTTTAAGAGTGAGCTGTAAATCCAATGAGACATAAGGGGGCACACACAGAAGAGGCAGGTGGAGAGGGAGGCAGAGACTGGCACAGTGCAGCCACAAGCCAAGAACACCTGGAGCTGCGAGAGCCAGAAAAGGCAAGTTTGTTCCCTAGAGCCTGCGGGGCACAGGACCCCGCTGACCCCTTGATTGTACACCTCTAGCATCCATAACAGGACAAACGTGTGCTGTTTTAAGTCACTGAGTCCACTTAGTGAAATACCTGAGTCGAGGTAATTTATAAAGACCAGTGATTTCCTTCTAACAGTTCTGGGGGTTGGGATGGAGAGGCCACCTCTGGTGAGGCCGTTCTTGCTGTACCATAGCACGGCATCAGGCACCATGAGACAAGACAGGGCAGCCATGCTAGCTCAGATCTCCCTTCCCCTTCTTATAAAGCTACTAATCCCATTTGGAGCCCCATCTGCATAACCCTATCCAATTCAAAGTCCTCCCAAAGGCCCCACCCCCAAACTATTTCCATATTAATTTGGGGATTACATTTCCAACACATGAACTTTTGGGGGACACATTCAACCCATAGCAGCCACTCATGGTTCCGACGCTATGGCAGCCCCAGGAATTAACTAGGAAATTTCACTAAGGGGTGAAAAAGTCTTTCTTTCTTAAATACAGAAATACATATAGCCCATGAACAGATATACATGCATATGGTATTAAAATTTCACATGGAAGGATATTAGAAAAATGTATAAATAGCTCCTTATTGAACTACAATAAATAAGAGTTGAGAAACAGTACTTTTGCTGGGCTCGGTGGCACATACCTGTAATCGCAGTGGCTCAGGATGCTGACACAGGAGGATCACAAGTTAAAGGCCAGCCTCAGCAACTTAGTGAGGCCCTAAGAAACTTAGCAAGACCCTGTCTCAAAAAAAAAAAAAAAAAAAAAAAAAAACAGACTGGGGATGAGGCTAGGTGGTTAAGCATCCCCAGGCAAAATCACTAGAAAAAAGAGAGAGAGAGTAGTCTTGGCTGTGAAGATGCTGAGGGAGGCCAGAGGGCAAGGAGGAGGCTTTAGTTGAAAGCTACTTGCTGTTGCTATTAAAGCTGCTTATTCTTGACTAGAGCAGTGGCTCAGCAGTTGGAGCGCTTGCCTGGCATGCACGAGGACCAGGGTTCAAACTCCAGCACCACATACACAACTAAGTGTCAGAGAAACAAGGGTCTAACAAAAAAACAAATAAAACTGATTGTCTTTCTCTCTCTCTTACTCTCCCTGTTTCTCTCTCTCTGTGTGTCTTTTAAACTGCTTATTCTTGTTCTTGGTGTTTAGTTGGGACCCAGTCAATTATCCCAAGTTCCAGAACAAATTGTTTTGCTGTCTACTTGTAATGGGATTTGTCCCCAAAGGCAGAACCATCACCTGCGATGTGCCAGTTTTCAGTCTTGTGTCCCCATACAACAGGTTTTCTTGTTTCATGGGAGTTGAAAGGCAACACTGGTGCTTCTGGATTCCACATTTGGTGTCTGGAATCGCCAGCTTTATCACACTCTTTGACATCTATAGGAACATGAAAGGTAATTGTTTATTTCTCCACTATATTTGCTTTTTTTCCCTGATATTTCAAATGTAGCTAAAAATAAACTGTATATGGTTGCTCATTACACTGACCCTCCATGAATGTCCTGGAGTTGGGTCACAGTCCTACAAAGACCATTCAGTGAATGGTCACAGAGAGATGGTTAGTATAATTCTATTTTGTTTAGGATATCAACAAAGTATTTGGCAATCGATGCAAAACAGCAGTCTGTAGGGAGTTCCCAAAGCTCAAAAACCCTGAGTGTTTAACATGTTTGAAAGTTTCCAAATTCTTCCCAGAGACTCACAGTAAATGTGATGACGTTGGCCTGGTAGATTTTGACAGGCATTACCACCCACTTCCTTTATAGTAGAATCTTAGTCATCTGAATCCTCTGGAATGCTTCATTCTGAACACAATCATCTCCAAATGAGTGTGTGCATGGTTAGGGTGACAGGATGTTAAATATGCTGTTCCTTTTCATCAGAGTTTCATCTGATACAACAATAGGGTGAGACCACCTATGTAGGGCATGCACAAATGGGAAGCAGCTCCACAGACCTCCATTCGTCACACCAGGGCGGGCATGAGGATTTGTCCCAGAGACTAGGAGGTGGGGAGTTCTTTAAAACACTCTTGATGTGCTGTGGCTTTTGTCCTTCCCTTGCTGTTGGGGAGTGATGGGAAAGAAGTAGGAAGTATTTCTCATTTTAAGCCACACTGGGCTGGGTTTCAGGTGTCCGAGAACTTGATAGGTGTAAATCTGGAGATTTAAAGAGTGGATCTAGAGCTGCCCCAGACCTGAAATTGTCAAAATGTGAGAGAGTGGCTGGCTAGCCAGAGGGGTATGGGCAGCAGAGCAAGGGACCTGCATTGAGAATGACCTGCGCTTGGAGAGTGTGCACAGGGAAAGAGGCGCCTGTGCTTCCGAGGTGAGATACAGAACCCTCAGAAGGGAGGAGGACTTGGGTCACCTGGAGGGAAATCCCACAGTGCACTGAAGCCAGAGGTCAGCTAGCAGTATGCTGCATCAGGAAACTGTCATAGGAAGATCCAGCAAAGGAGGAACCCAAGAGCAAGCCCTGAAGAGCTGGGATTGGCAGGTGTGTGCTGGCGCCGCCCAGAGGTCTTTAGTGTAATTACATAGCATCAGGAAAGCATGAAAATAGTGAAGAATTGAAGCCCGTTTCCTTCCCCACGCTGTTCTCCTCCCTGGCACAGGTCCAAGCTCTGGGAGCTGAGAGGTTTTAAATGGAATGAAAGACAGGTTTGCTACGCAACCATACTGGACTTCATGCCTGGAAAACTATAGCATGGTTTAATACCAAGAGTGACTGGAAAGGCTGTGGGAGCTGCTCAGAGTTTCCCCAGGGGGCAGGGACCTACCAGTCAACAGAGAAGCTTAAAGGGACAGTAGTGAGGAAAAAGCCAATTCTGTTTGTTTAATAAGCCGATCACATGGTGCCTTTGGGGGTGGGTCTAAAAGATGGGCCAGGAGAAGCTGGCCCAGAAAATGTACCACCAAGTATAGGCAATAGGATTCGGTGGCCTCGATAGCTTCAGAATAAAAGCAGAATTTGAGTAAATGAAAGTGTTACCCGTGACTTCTGATTCAAGGCTTACTGCAAGGACTGAGTGACTGTAGGCACAGTGGGAAAACCTAAGCAAGATCAGTCTCCAAATACACTCGACACGGTCACTGAAGCTTATACTCTATTCTTTAATCTCAGGAGGCTCCGAGGCCTTGGATGACTTCTAAGTGCTAACTCCTAAAGCCACTCAAGCATCCTCCAAAGGACCCTCCACCTTTTCCCTCTGGACCCTGAAATTATTTTCGTAAACTCTCCTCTTCTCCGACCCAGAATGGTCTGCCTTCCTTGTCCTTGTGCTATCTTCTGGGAAGTCCCTGCCCAGCTGCAGCTCTGATCTGCCTTGCTCCTGGGGGTCAGGAACTCAGTCACAGGACACGGTAGACAACAGACTGGCTCTTTGGCTTTCCTTATCTCATTTCCACTCTGTACCCTTTAGCAATCCTGGTTTTACTGGCTAAAGGTGCTTCCCATCCTGATTTGATCCTCAACTAGCTCTTTTGCAATTCAGTCATCCCACCTCTAGCTAGAAAATATTTGTCAAATATTCTCCATTCTGAATGAACTCCAACTACTTGGATCATCTAGGACTCCCAGGTTCATTGCCTTGGCCATGCCAAAATGTCTAGGGGATGGCAGCGAGCTATACCCCTCCAACCTTGCCATCATGCTTTTGTGAAAGCAAGTCTCATATCAAATTCTGCCACGTATGGGGCTGGAGTGGTGGCTGAGCAGTTGCAGCATTTGCCTGGCATGTGGGAGAACACAGGTTTGAACCCCAGCACCATATATGCAATGAAGTGTCTGAGCAATGAAAGCCACATGGAAAACTAAATAAAATTGGTTCTCTCCCTCTCTCTTTCTCCCTCTCCCTCACTATCCATCTACTGTCCCCCTCTCTTAAAATAAAATTCTGCCACATATACAGATATTAATTAAACTTTTTACATTTATGTTTTATTAGTACATTATAGTTTTACATAATGATGGGATTAGTTGTCGCATATTTCTAGATGCACACAGTTCAGTAATACAATTTGTACAATATCCTCCCCTTTCCCCTGCACTCCTCTTCCTCCCTCCTCCTATCCCCCAATCCCTTGCCTTTCTTCTGGGTCTTATATTTTTCCTAAAAAACCCAAGTACAGTGACATAATTCTTATAATTATGAAGAATATTTATATATATATGACTACAGTATATACAGTGACATACTTATAAATGCTTGGAATGTACCTTGCTTTATCTCAGTTCCAACATTTCCCCTTCTCCTCCCTTCCTATCATCCCTTGTTATTCTTCAAAATATTTGACAATGATATTAAACATTTATGTTTTTGTACAGGCATGCATTATAGCTTGTTCAAATATCTTATGCACTATCTTGCAACTGTATCTCAGAAATACTAACATATTGCATTTTTGTTCTATGGATCTAATACATGAGTTTGTCTACCTTACTTCCAAGCCTGGGTTTAGCTCCAGCCTCCACAAATGAGGGAAACCATTCGGCCCTTGACTCCCTGGGTTTGACTAACTTCATTCAGCATGATTTCTTCCATTGCCATCCATTTATCTTCAATGGATGCAATATCATTGTTTCTAATGGCTGAGTAGAACTCCATTATATATATATATATATATATATATATATATATATATATATATAATCACAGTCTTTGGATCTATTATTCCAGTGAGTTGATTCCATGATTTAGCTATTGTAAATTGAGCTGCTATGAACATGATTTTGCTGTGTTGCTGTAATGTGCTGATTCTAACTCCTCTGGGAAAATACCCAGAAGAGGGATAGCTGGGTGGTATGGTGAATCCAACCCCAATTTTTTGAAGAGTCTCCACACTGCTTTCCAGAGCAGCTGGACCAGTCTGCAATTCCAACAACAGTGCGCTAGTGTTCCTATCTCCCTCAACCCCTCCAGCGTTTGTTATTGCCTGTATTCTTCATCTTTGCCAGTCTGATTGGAGTGAGGTGAAATCTTCAAGGTAGTTTTGATTTACATTTCTCTGATTGCTAGTGATTTAGAGCACTTTCTCATGTATTCATTGGCTTGCTCAATGTCCTCTGTTGAGAAGTTTCTGGTCCATTTATTGATTGGATTGTTTGTGTTTTTGTGATTGAGTTTTTTGAGTTCTTTGTAAATTTTGGATATTAGTACCCTGTCAGAAGGATCACAGGCCATGATTCTCTCCCATTCTGTAGGTTGTCTCTTGACTGTTTTGATTATTTCCTTGGCTGTACAGAAACTTTTTACTTTAAAGGCATCCCACTCACTGATTTTTTTACTTTAATTCTTTCACTTTAGTAGTCTTCTTCGGGAAGTCATTGCCAACTCCCATATGCTAGAGTGTTGGTCCTAATTTTTCTTCTAGCAGTTGTATGGTAGCTCCTTTAATTACTAATTCCTTGATTCATTTTGATTTGATTCTTGTGCAAGGTGAGAGATAAGGATCTAATTTCAGTTTTCTGCAAGTGGCCATCCAGTTTGTCCAGCACCATTTGTTGAATAGGCTGTCTCTCCTCCATGTTATATTATGACCCCCTTCGTCAAATATTAGATGTTTAAAGATTTGTGGGTTTGTCTCAGAGTCTTCTACTCTATTCCATTGATCTTCATTCCTACTTTGATACCAGTACCATGCTGTTTTTAATACTACAGTTATATAGTATAATGTTAGATCTGGTATTGCAAAACCACCTGTTTCGTCTTTCTTGCTTAGTAATGTGTTGGATATTCTGGGTTTCTTATTGTTCCAAATTAATTTGAAAATTGCTTTTTCTATATCTGTAAAGAATGATATTGGAAACGTGATGGGGATTGCATTGAATCTATATAGGGCTTTTGGCACAATGGCCATTTTAATTATATTAATTCTGCCTAACCAAGAGCATGGAATACATTTCCATCTTCTCAGGTCTTCTGCAATTTCTGTTTTTAGTGTTTGATAGTTTTCCTTGTAGAGGTCTTTTATTTCTCTTGTTAGATTAATTCCCAAGTATTTTATTCTTTTAGAGGATATTGTGAATGGAACTGATTTCCAAATTTCTTCTTCTGCCCTAATATTGTTGGCATATAGGAAAGCTATTGATTTATGGGTGTTGATCTTGTAGTCTGCTATTTTGCCAAATCTGTTTATTAGCTCTAGCAGTTTTCTGGTGGAGTTTTTTGAATCTTCAAGATATAGGATCTTATCATCAGCAAAAAGAGATAGTTTAACTTCCTTCCTTCCTGTTCTTATCCCTTTGATTTCCTCCTCTTGCCTAATTGTTCCAGCCATGGTCTCGAGGACTATATTGAATAAAAGTGGTGAGAGTGGGCAGCCTTGTTTGTCCCTGAGTTTAGTGGAAATGCTTTCAACTTTTCTCCATTTAGTATTATACTTGCTGAGATTTGTCATATATAGTCTTCACAAAGTCAAGATAAGTTCCTTTGATCCCTATTTTCTCTAGAGTTCTGAGCACAAATGGGTGTAGGGTTTTATTGAAGGCATTTTCTGCATCTATTGATGTGATCATATGGTTTTAGTCCTTATTTCTGTTTAAGTGATGAATCACATTTATTGATTTGTGTATGTTGAACCAGCCTTGCATACCTGGAATAAAGCCCACTTGATCATGATGAATTATCTTCTTTTTTTGTGGATTAGATTTATTTATTTTTATTAGATGTATATAGAGATACAATTGAGGGGGAAACAATATCAAACCATCAATAACCAATGTATATATACTTAGTTATCCAGGGGTAATGCCAAAGCATGGATGCCCAGCTTGGGTTTCTCCTGTTGCTGTTTCCCCAGAAGAACTCTTGAGTTAAATGGGTATCTCGTGGAGGAATGACATCTGCTTCTGAGATGCTTCCCCCATATTACCACTCTCCAGTCTCCTAGGAGTTCTTCATACACCCTCCCCGCTCCCATGAATTATCTTCTTGATGTGTTTTTGAAAGCAGTTTGCAAGAACCGTATTAAGGATTTTTGTGTCAATGTTCATGAGGGATATTGGTCTGTAGTTTTCTTTTTTTTTATGTGTCTTTGTTGGGTTTTGGTATCAGAGTTATGGTTGCTTCATAAAAAGCATTTGGGAGAGTTCCCTCTTTTTCAATTTCTCGGACTAGCTTAATAAGGAGAGGTGTCAGCTCTTCTTCAAAGGTGTGGTAAAACAGCAGAGAATCTATCAGGTCCTGGGCTTTTCTTCTTTGAAGGACTTTGAATTGCTGTATGGATTTTGGTGCCTGTTATCAGGGTGTTTAGGATTTCAATTTCATCCTGTGTCAATTTGGAGATGTTGCATGTGTCTAGAAATTTGTCCATGTCCTCCAGATTATCTGATATAGAGAAGTATAGTTTTTGAAAATATGTTTTGATTATTACACAAATAATCTAATCAATAAATGAGCTACAGAACTAAAAAGAAACTTCTCAGTGCAGGAAGTCCAAAAAGCCAATAAACATATGAGAAAATGCTCTACATCACTAGCAATAAGAGAAATGCAAATCAAAACTTCACTGAGATTCCACTTCACTTTAGCCAGTGTGGCAAAAATGAAGAATACAAACAACGACAGATTCAGGAGGGGCCGTGGGAAAAGAGGAACAATGTCACATTGCTGGTGGACTGCAAACTGGTTCAACCACTCTGGAAAGCAGTGTGGAGACTCCTCAAAAAATTAGAGCTGGATCCAGCTAACCCACACCTGGGTATTTTCCCAAAAGAGTTAGAATCAGCATATTATAGAGATGCAGCTTCATCAATGTTTATAGCAGCTCAATTTACCATAGTTAGATTATGGAATCAACCCAGATGCCCCTCACTCAATGAGTGGATTCAAAAACTTTGGTACATATGTACAATGGAATACTACTCCACTACTAGAGAAAACAATTTATGGCATTTGTAGCCAAATGGATGGAGATGGAAAAAATTATGCTAAGTGAAATATCCCGAACTCAGAGATTCAAGGGTTGAATGTTTTCTCTCATTTGTGGAAGCTAGAATACAACCGGATACAGTATGATAGATGGCTAAGCTAATAATTACCTCAACATATATGAATTTTTACAGGAACAGGGGGAACCTGGCCTAGGATGCTGGGAGATGTGGGGAAGGGGGAAAGAAGTGGGGGAGGGAATAGGAAAGACATCAAGGAGACCAGAGGGAGGGAGTATGGGGGAATCAATTCAGAGGGAAATCTGAGACTTTCATGAGAAATCCATTTAACACAGGGGTTTAATTGGGGGAAACAAGGAACCATGGGGAAACCAAGAGGGGAAACAATGGAATGGCATTAGCCTTGGCTTGCTATGTAAATATACATTTGTTCTTGATTGTTTGATAATGATTCCCTCCTAATTGTAAGTCCATATTCAACAAATAAGAAAAAAGTTCTTTCTTCAAGAGCTGAGGTTCTGTTTTCTGTAGAAGTTCATCTATTATTAAATTCTTCCATAGTTCCCTTCATGTCATTGACTGCAGATTTTAGTTCTGTTACTTCCGTTTTGAGAATGTCTATTTCTTTGATAAGAGTTTTTCATCTCTTGAGTTTTCTCACTTAATTCCTTCATTATATCTTCTTTTAGCTCATTGTTCCTTTTAGTAATTAGATCATTGATGATATTTTCATAGTTTTCATCTCTGTCCCTATCTGTGGCATCCTTTTTAGGGGAGTTGTGGGTTTCAGATGAACCTCTCCTAGCTTGATTCTTCATTTTTGAAGAGCTTCTAGATCTCTGATTTCAGATTTCCTGCAGGGAAGGTAGTCAGTTCTCCAGGTGGATTTTCCTTGCAAGTCAAAGGGTCAGATCAGCCACCACCTCTTTGATAATCACCTTCTTCCAGATGCTATTTCTGCCTGGGTCCTCATTTTGCTCTATCTTTTGGTTCAGGTTCAAGGTTGCAGATCTGAACCTGGTTTGTACTGGGAGGCTCCTCCAGTTGGTCCTGAGAAGGGGCTGCTCTGGATGGGGGTCCTACTGGTGGTTCCTGAGTGCCTGCCTGCGGGACTCAAAGAGGCCTTGACAGGCACACGGGGTGTTAGGTAAGCAGGGGCTGCTCCCAACACAGGTCCTACTGGTGGGGTCCTGAGTGCCTATTAGTAGGGTTCAAACAAGTCCTGACAGGCACGAGGTTCAGTTAGGTGGGGGCTGCTCTGGACACAGGTCCCATTGGCGGGGTCCTGAGCGCCTGCTGGTGGGATTCAAACAGGCCCCCTAAATAAACTTTTATTAGTAAGGAGACACAAAAGAGATCATACCACCGCTTTTGTTTTTTAGATGCTCTGAACCCACCTTGCACAGGAGATTAACCAGAGGCAGATGCCACAGTATTACAGAGGCAGGATTGTCACCCTTCGGGTCCACAGAAAACATCCAGAATTGTCCCCCTCTGTGGCTCAATGCAGAAGCACTCAGGGACCAATTTCAAGGGCCATCCCCAAGAAAACAGCTATAGGACTTGCGGGGGTGTTGACTACAAAAATATTACAGCCAATCCATGATCCAGAAAACTTTCCATGCCAATCAGTTGGACCTCAACTTAACTCTGAACCACACACAAACAAGACGTAAATTTTATCCACGAAAACCCATGTCAGAAACTGTCATTTTCTGACAGTTGTTAGGTTAATTAGTAAAGTTTCTGATGATGACTGAGATATAGGCAACTTGAAGGTTATAACAACAGCCTTTGGAGTATGGCCTTTCTGAATAAATGCTACCTGATCACCCCTGGAGTGTAAAATTGTTGATTAGAGCAACTGGCAGCCCCTAGAGAATAGCTCAGAGTAACACACATGTACCCACATACACACCTACACACACACATTCACACACCCACACACCCATATCTATGCTCAAGTAATTTAGAGTGAATTACAAACATCATAACACTGCACAATCAACAAAATACAAATGAAAGAGCATCCGCCTAAAGTAACTATTTTGGACTTGCCATAGTTGACATTCATGGCATTAAATAGAAAACTGTCTCAAATCATGTAAAAACAATTGTAAGAGTTCTGTTTTCTTTTCTATCAAAGTTAAACCTATTGTACCACACAGGCATATTTAATGTAACTTAAGTTTGAAGCCATCTCAGGTCAGGGAACTATGTGGCCAGAAAGACACCATTTTGAAAATTCCCTAACAAGTGTCCCATTACAACTGTAACCCTTCTCTTTGCCCACCTTAATTTTAAAATTAGCCAATCACATAGACTGTACCCCTGAGCTCCTCCAATCAGAGCGAAGGGCAGCATTGCCTCAGGTTAGCAGTAAGAGCAGGTGCACTGCCCACCCAGATGCTTGCTGGCTGGATTCCGTAGCCCGCCAGTCTGTGGAAGTAAAGTTTGCTTTGCCCACCCACTTCCAAGCACGTGTTTTCTTACGGCAATATTTCAAAAAATTTTATTTCTAACAACAATGAAATGCAATGATTTTATTTTTACGAAACTCCGTCTTTTATTTTCAATTTGTCAAATAGAAAAACATGAATCTCATTAGACTTGGCTACATTTCTACTGAAAACTAACACCGAATTCTAGCATTTTTCTGTGCATTCACATCCATAGATATGCACTTTATTTTACAAAATTGAATAATCCTGATGAAATTGGAGTATTAGACTTCATAGTATTAGACTATGAACATGTGTCTTATACATTTGTCATTAAATATTTCTATTATTAAATAATAATAATAATAATAAAGCTTGTCATTACATATTTTCAACAACTTAAATTCAAATGGCTAGGTATTATTGTATCTTATTGGTTCTCTGTAATTTGGCAAACTAATCCCTTACAATGTATGATCCTTCGAGTTTGTTTCTGATATTTTTACTAACATAAACAACTCAGCTCTGCAAGCAACACTGAGGACCACACAGATAACATGCTTGCATTAGGAATTTTAAGCAGAGTTTAATCAAAGTGCTACTTACAAAGTCAAGGGGAGGATTTAGGAAAGCAACCTCACATAGCCCTCCTGTGGCTTGAAATGCAGGGGAGCTGTTGCCTGCCCCAGACCTGAGTGTCTGGAACTAGAGAGAGTCCAGGAAGAAGGCTGCCAGAGCGGAGCGCAGGCTGTAGGAGGGGTGTGCAGCCAACCCACAGTGGCCTGGCAGGGAGGGAACTGCAGGAATAAAACCCTTACCTTACTCCAGGTCCCTTGCCTGGGCCTCCCCTTGGCCAAACCCAGCCAGAAGCCCCAGGGCAGAAGGCCCATTAATGAGACCCTGATGGCCAGCCTCCTAGATGGAGCAGGGCAAAAGGTGGGGAGCAAGTCAGGAGGACATGTGCTTCACAGCCACCCCAGATATTTTTCATCTTCATGCACAAAATCCATCCAAACTTACGTGCTTAAAAACATAAGGATATTATAAATAACTTCAGCATTAAAAAATACTATGGGTGAGTATGGTAGAAGGGGAAAGCGAGCTCCCTTCAGGCAGGTTTAGAGAGCTCAGCTGCCTGATCTTCTGATTTAGGCATGCAACAGCTGGATTCTGATCTGTGTGACTGGCGGAGAGGAAGCATTGACGTTTGGCAGGGATCCTTGTGTGTCCGGATGGATCAATGGGGTGAAAGTCTGTTTCAAGAGAGTTTTCATAATAACAGTACTCAGATTTCTAACCCTTACTACCTGCAGGGCTCTGTGTTAAGCACCTTAACACGTGTTATTTCATGTAATAGTCAAAGTAAATATGATTATCTTTATTTATTTATTTTTTACAGAGCAGAAAGTGAAACTTAGACAAGTTTGATGATGTGGTCAAGGTCACGCATCTGTTCAGTGGCAGAGCCAGGATCGGGGTGTTAATATACCAGAGCACAAGGCCAGGCCACCTACCACCCACAGTAGACTGCTGCCACCACCAGCTGTCCCACTCGGAAATGCTTTATGAAGGAATAAAGAGTGGAGAAATAGAGAATAAAGATTACACCACCACAGAACATGTGTTTCAAGCATTAGAGAGATCACACAACTATCTGAGTGCTACGCAGTTTTTGAAAATCAGTAATGATATTATGCATTGACCACTTCTTGGATCCTTCTAGGACATAAACTCAACTATTCCAAAAATTGATGACAGGCAAGAATCAAGCATCTATCCTGCTTTTCCTCTGTGGTCTGTATTTTATGGTAAGCAAACATTTATGAATAAGTGCTTCTTACAGAAAAATTCTAGATATTGCATCCAGAAGCCATGATGAAAATACCACTTTGCCGCCTCTAACGGAATGTGGGCACTCTTTGGTGTATGCTAAATTCGTTGAATAAAAGGATGGCGGGAAACCCTAGAATAATAGACGACGCTGACAGCTCTTGAACCCATTGCTCATATCGGCACCAAACAGAAATTAGAAAAATAGGACACTGTGCATCCATGTGAGGCACAGGAGCCAAGAAACAACGATCTATGAATTGTTCTCATCAAAGTAACCGAACATGAATCCGATCACCAGACACTACTGCCAGTCTGCAGGAAACAAAGGAGACAAAGAAACAATAAGAAAAACAAGTTAAATACCAGAAGAAGCAACTAGCCCAATCCAGAATGCAGGAATTCCTCAGAAGAAATGACTGCCTATATTTTTCAAATGAATGCCATGACAAAAGGGGTTGAGGGAAAACTGTCATAGATTTAGACCTAAGAGAGAAACTGCTTGATGTACATGGGGTTTTGTTTTGGTGCACTGAGAATGTTCTGGAACTAGATAGAGGTGGAGGTTGCACAACATTATCAAAGGACTAAATGTCACTGGATCGTTCACATTAAAATTATTGACTTTATGTTAGTGACTTTCACTTCAGTAAAAACAAGAGACAAGGGGCTGGAGTGGTGGCTCAGTGGTTACGGTGCTTGCCTGGCATGCACCAGGATGCAGGTTCAAACCCCAGCACCACGTACACAATGAAGCTTCAGAGCAATGAAAGCCACATGAAAGACTAAATAAAATTGATTCTGTCTCTCACTGTCCCTCTCTCTTTAAAAAAATAAAATAAAAACAAGAGACAAGAAATATAGCCATCAAGCCAGGTGCAGTGGCACCTGTAATCCCAGCAGCTCAGGAGGCTGAGGCAGGAGGATTGCAAATTCAAAGCCAGCCTCAGCAATTTAGTTAGGCACTAAGCAACTTAGTGAGACACTCTCAAAACAAAAAAGAAAATGGGCTGGGGATGTGACTCAGTGGTTAAGCTTCCTTGGGTTTAATCCCCAGTACCAAAAAGGAAAGAAAAAGAAAGAGGGAAAGAGAGAAAGAAAGAAGGAAAGAAAGAAGCCACAGGCAGGCATCAAATGCAATGCTTGACGCTTGCTTAGCAAGTGTAAATGGGGAAAGTTAAACAAGAATGGCTCAGAGGTCTACCAAGTTAGAACCGCAGTTTATTTTGGCTACAAATTAGACCTACCAACTCCAAATTTTTAAGTCAGGAAGAGTATTAAGTGTTTAAATTAGAATTTATTCTTTCATGAAGCTTCAGACTTCTCTTCCTCCTTAAAAAAAAAAAAAAAAAACTTTGTCTATGGGCTGGAGCAGTGGCTCAGCAGTTGAAGCACTTGCCTGGCATGTGCAAGGACCTGGGTTCAAACCCCAGCACCATATACACAGCCAAGTATCGGAGAAACAAAGGCCAGATGAAAAAATAAATAAAATTGAAAACTCATGCTCTCTCCCTCCCTCTCTCTAAAAAAAGAACTTCATCTAGCTATTTGTACATAGCCTGAGCAATGGGGAGCGCACTGCCTTTCAAAAGGATCTTCGGCTCCACAGCAACCCTGATCCTTGTGGCCTTCTGTCCTTTGGCCCAAGTTCTACACTGCTACCTGACAAAGATGGCTTAGTATTCATTCCAGTCTTCAGACTATTGAAGCTATTGCTTTCTATAGATTTGCTTATAAGCAAATTCTCTTTTCCAAGATGAATCAAGATTTAAGAATAACATTTTATCCCAGCCTATGACAACAGGTGCCTTCCACCAAGCAAGAAGAATAAGCGAGATAATCATTATGAAATAGCCTACTGATGTGGTGGAGAGAAGCTTAGATGGGGACACCTCCTTTCTCCTCCTTATCTTTCCCTTTGGCTGCCCACTCTTTGGTTTCCAACCTTCTTCCCAAATTCCAGAATGCCAAAGACTGCTATTCCAAGAACAGCTTGCTTTTAGCAAACAGGAGTGTTCAACCATGACAATTCAATGGGAAAGTTATAAGTTATGAGTGACGGTTTCTCTTAGCATTTCCTTGTCACATACAGTAATGGCTCCAGTTCCCTTAGTCTGCAGCTATGCAAACAGCATCGTTCCAAACATTTGAACCTATTCTACTTTAGTTATATCTGTCTTGAACTGTGGAACCCAGAAGCAAATGCAAACATACGATCCGAGCTGAAAAAAGTAGAATAGAGCCCTAGCCTCCATCATTCTGATAAGTTTTTGCCATTAGTGTGGCCCAGGAAAATAAAACCTTTCATAAGGATCATGCTTCACCAGTTATTTATACTAAGACTCCTGGCAATGAAAACTATCTTTGTCACACATGCTTCTACTAAATCATACCTTCTGTCTTATTCTTTCGGGACATTGGTTTTAGACACAAGGATTGAGATCAACAAATCCTCTCTGCTAAATACAACTTTTCTTGTACCAGGGATTAAACCCAGGGCTGCTTAAGCCACATCCATAGCCCTTTATTATTTTTTACGTTGAGACACAGTCTCACTAAGTTATTTAGAGCCTCACTTAGCTGCTGAGGCTGGCTTTGAACCTGCAATCCTCCTGCCTCAGCCTCCTGAGTTGCTGGTATGGAGAGCCTATCACTTCAGTCTGTCAACACCCTGTGCTCCCCAGTTCTATTCCTCAGGGTCAATATATTGCTACCCCCTCCTAACGTCCCATCTGAAAATTTGAGGCAGAAATTGCTGAATAGAACAGAACTGAGCCCAGAGCACTCCAGTGTGCTCTAGAAATCTCTCCCGAGCAAACTTTTCTCCATCCATCAACGTTCTTGAAAAGTTCTCGTGATCATCCTATTCGAGGGTAATCAAGTGTTCAGTTTTTCCAAGGACTGACATCATGTTCCTCTCCTATCACTTCTATCATCCACCCTTTCCTACCCTGAAAGTATGTAGGTGGCCCACTACTGAAGAGTGTCCCCACATCAGGAGGGACCAGGTAGGTAGCAGATACTGTCTATGTCAGTGTTGAATATTGTAAAACTCTTCTGACAGCTGACCGTGAAGTATCCTATTCTTTCAAATCCATGTATTGTGATAATTCTCCAACAGACGAAGCAGTCTGCGCTGAGGAAGGGTGGCCTCGTTCTAATTGACATGACTGCTCCGTGTGGATCGCTGGTGGGTGGCAAGCCACCGCCACTCAGCTGGACAGCTCCAGCTTTCTGCAGTTTCTCGTGGACTGCTGGCAACAGTTTCCCACAGCAATGGCTCCTTGATCTGGGGATTGTAACTCCTCTCGGCCCTTTTCTTGCTGTTTCCTTGACTTCGTTGCTTGCACCTCCCCTTTGGCCCACTCTTTGTCCCACTGTTTTTTAGCTTGGAGGCCAAAGCCCTGAGAGAGGAGGGAAGAACAGATGGGCCTACCACACTCCCTTCACCCGAGCATTCTGGAGTCCCTTCCTCCAAGCTCTTCTCCCCACCCTCTCCCAAGCGTGGGCCAATGTTCTTTGTCCCTCACCCCCAGCCACCTCCACAATTCCATTTCACCAACAACTGCCTTTGCTTTAGTTTCTAACCACACAGCAGCCCGCTGTCACTGGGCCTCATTGATGTCATGTGCTTCTTAAGCTCTTCCTCCTTTTTAGAACCCAATCCTCCTTTTTCTTTTCCCACAACACTAAAATTTCGATTTTCGCTGAGTCTGTTTCCTGTTCTGGAAATCCCGCGTCCTGATACATCCATCAGGACTGCTCCTCAGCTGGCCTGCCACTCCTCTGACTTCCCCAGTGGCTATGAAAACATCCCCTGAGGCAGGTCTGTCACTCCACCTGGAAGGATCTGGGCTGAGAGATTCTAAAATCCTCTTTGATTTTTGCCCCCTGCAGCAACAATAAGGTGCTAGATGCCTTTTCTTTCTTCTTCAGAGTTGTCTTCGATTTATCACTTCCTTGGAGAGATGTGTGCTCTTGAGCTTCCTCTTTGTGATTCTGCGTGCTTCTCAGATGCCCCACTTTGTCAAAGATGCCCGGTTAATCTGGGGCTGGTGGTCAATGTTACACCTCTGCAGATTATCAAGTTGTTAAAATATTAAGGATGGAAGACACAGTTGTAAGATTTTGTCCTAACAAATTGTTCATTCATTTGTCCACTTGTTCCACAAATGTGCATTAAGAACCTACCATAGGACAAGCACATGAATAATTCATATTCTCCATCACCATAAACCTAGAGCCTTATTCCAAATATAGCTGGAGCTCCGTGTGAATTCATTGTGTGCAAAGAGTTGTATTAAAATAAAGTATAGTTTGATTAACAAAAGTAATTAAAAATGGGCTTCTGCAGCGGCTCAGTGGTTACAGTGCTTGCCTGGCATGTCCAAGGACACGGGTTCGAACCCCAGGACCACATATACAAGAAAGTGTTGGAGCAAGGAAATCTACATGAAAAACTAAATAAAATTGATTCTCTCTCTCTCTGTGCGTGTCCCTCTTTAAAACAACAACAACAACAAAAATAATTCGAATGATTCTCTGAGGAAGGCAGAAGACCATATTTTTGTGCCCAGCAAAATACCTTTGCATGGCTTTAGCGTCCCTCCGTCACCCTCAGTCTCACCCAGTGTCTGCCAAAACTCTCCTGGGCAGTTTGGATCACCATGACAAACTGACCTGTCATGGAAGGGTCACCTACAAGACTGTAGAAAAGTAGATTAAATGCACAATACTCCATGCCCACCGCCAAAAGAAGGAATTTTAAATACACAGATGAAAGCCAATTCAAAAATACCCACCATGCATAAAGGATACACATCTCAGTGAGGGAGGAAGGGAAAAACTCAAACCAAAGGCTCAGGAATATCAAGACTGGACCTGAACCCCAGGAGCAGAAGGCTCAGGGACAGGTGAAAAAGCCTCACATTCGTGCAAAACGGAAGATAGACAGAATGGAATCCCACACACCGCACCCCGTGAGCTGGGAAGGGCCGTCCAGGCCACCAGGTGGAGGCCAGAAAATGCCACACTCTGAGCTGAAGCAAGGAAAGGAGCCATCTGCACCATGGTGCTGGTCTCTTCAACTCTCTTGTGAATCCCTGAATCCAGGCACAGTGCCTGGAACGTGGTAGCTTCTCAATCAATATATGCCAAGTTTATGAAGAAGTGAGGAATTGGGAAGGAAGCCACACAAAAAAATAAAAAGGAAAAAAAGAAACTAGTATAACACTATCTTTAATATATGCAAATATATATATACATATGCATTGTAAGAAATTAGATTGATTTTGTTTATTGAACACATAATTATGCATAAATTACGTGTGTGGATGTGTGTGTGTGTGTGTGTGTGTGTACTTGCTCAGAAAATTGCTGAATGGACACATAAAAGTTTGGACAAAATACAAGGGATCAGAGCTGAGAAGCAATTTCTTTTTATCATTTATGCTTTCATGCCATTTGATATTTTTCCATACTTATATATAGCTTTTCACATGCAAAACACTTAAAATAATTAGCTATCGACTTAGTTACAGAAAGTAAAATGTTATTTCTACCTCACTGCAATTGTGTGATGATTTTAAATGAGACAGAGCACTCCTCTGAAATGAAAAGTGCTCTCTAAACTGTGATTTCTTTGCAAACAAGAATTGGTGATGCAGTGATTCCTTCTGTTAAAATAACAGGTGTTAAGATAAGAGGCTGGAGCCACCAAAGCCCCAGCACAACGAAGTGTTGGAGCCATGAAAGTCACATGAAAAACTAAATGAAATTGATTCTCTCTCTCTCCCCCCCTCATTTAAAAATTTTTTTCTTTAAAAAAGAACAGGTGTGGGGCTGGAGTGGTGGCTCAGCAGTTACGGCGCTTGCCTTGCATGCGCAGGGAGATGTGAGTTCAAACCCCAGCACCACGTACACAACAGGGTGTTGGAGCAACAGAAGTCACATGAAAAACTAAATAAAATTGATTCTCTCTTTCTCGCTCTCACTGTCCCTCTCTCTATAAATAAATTAAAAAATAAAAATAAAAAGAACAGGTGTGGTTCCTGTCTCCAAACTAAACCTTGATTGATAGTTATTGGCCATTATAATGAGGAGCTGGGAGCCTCCCCCAGGTCCCACAGATGGCTCAGAGGGCCAGGCAAGAAAAATTATCACCAGCCCCAAATTTCATGCAGGCTGGACTTCCTCACAGCCTGAGAAATCCACAGACCTGGCCAATCTCCACATTCTTGAATAATTGAATAGTTTTTTTTTTGTAATTGAAACAATAATTAACTAAGTCAGGGATCAGACATGTTTTTTAACAGGGGGTAAAATCTCAATTTTTTACAGTCGCTCTCTGGCTCCCCTTCCAAAAAATACATGCATTGCTGTTGGGTGGACTCTTTCATTGCCCAGTTGAAGCTGCTGCTTCTCCTGCTGAATTTACCTAGAGACAGCCCTGCCTGTTCTGGAATCTTCTTTCCCCGTTAACTGGAGAGAGGCAATGGAGGTTTCTGCTCGGAGAAACTGACTAGACGGATTTGTTCTTGCAGGTTTGGGGATAAATATTTACTAAGCAGCCGCAAAGCGACTGGCACCGTTCAGTCTGCGTGTCAGAGGGCTGGAGTAATAGCTTCTGCTTCTAGCCAGGAAAAGCAAATACCTTGTATATTATCTCTTTTGTGATGAGAAGAGCAGACACCCTGGCAGAGACAGTTCCACAACAGAGACATCGCTCTCTGTCATCTTAACCCATCTTGCCCCTGCGTCACAGGGCTCCACAACAGGGCCTCTAAGTCCCAGAGCAAACCCTGCCACTAGCCTGCTTAAGCGCACTGGCATTGGCCTGGGACTCTGGTGTTGCTGTATGCCTGAGCCATCCCCCCACATATTTTCTTTGCAGGTTAAACCTGAATCAAAAATTAAACCAAACACAGAGTATGGCATATATCTGAGCAGGCAGTGCTCCCATGACTAGGGCACCTCGGGAGACTCATGCCTTCCTGGGGACCTTGGCATCCCACAGCAACAGCAGGTGTGGGCACAGCCCTATGAGGTCCCAGAGGCAACAAGGTCAAGAACCTGGGAATAAGCTCGCCGGCAGAAGACAAGAGGCAGCAGAAAGGACAGAGGGTTCCATGAAGGGACACACATGAGACATGCCCTGGTGTGCCCAGGTGTGGCTGGGAACCTCCAGCTGAAGGACAAGTTTTCGGATCTTATACAATCAAGATGGGACTTAGCTTTGTTTTCTTTTGTTTCTATGATGAAGGTGCTCCCAAGGATGGGATGGAGACTCCAGGCCTAAAGAGAGGGAGGTTTGGGGAAGAGGCAGCCTTTTCATGTCAAGTGCTCTGTAATAAGCAAAGAAGATTCAGGACAGAATCTTAGTTCAATATCTCTCTCTCTCTCTCTCTCTCTCTCTACCAGGGATTGAACCCGGGGCACTTAACCACTGAGCCACAACCTATTATTTTTTTATTTTGAGACGGTGTCTCACTAAGCTCCTTAGGGCCTTGCTAAGTTGCTGAGGCTGGCTTTGAACTCACAATCCTCCTACCTCAGCCTCCCAAGCCACTGGGATTTTAGGCATGCACCACTGCACCCCAGCTTAGTTCTCTCTCCCTGCCTCTCTGTCACCCTCCCCATCACCTAGCTTTGGGTATTTGCTTGAATTCCTAAAGGAAAAAAAAAAAAATCAGAGCCCAGTCATCAAATGGATCCATTGGTACAAAATTGACCAGGCAAGGTTGCAGCCTGAGAGAACCACAAGGCTGGTTCTCCTGGTTCCCTACCCTGCACCCTCCTGCTGTTGCCCTCAGTATCTTGGAGAACAGCCAAAATGCTCTTTGCAAGACAGGAAGAGAGTGACCCTGCCTCCAAGCCCTAGCATGCTTTCCTACGTATCCATATTCTTGCTGAAAAACTAGATCAATCAAAGTTTCACAAAAATAATGTTTACATCAATCAGTGCTTATTGTGGTATAAGCTGCAGGGAAAGTCAAGACCCTATCAGCCCAAACAACTCGCCCTCCCATGTGCAGAGGCATGGGAAAGCCAGCCCAACTTGGAAACCTTAGTAATTACTATGGGAACCTGCCTGATGCCACGAGGCTGGGAAGAGGGCTTAATTAAAATGTAGTCTCTGACAGCTCTGATTAGGGAATTGAGGACACAGCAACTGGGTGACATCCAGGCGACCGCCTGCGTCTTTTGTTAAGATGCAGTGAGGGTCTCTTCTCTTGCCTACAGCAAACAGGAGAGCTGTAATTATGCCGTGTCAAACTGCAGCCGGGCGTTCTATTTTGGATTTCATATTTTCCTGGAGAGTTTTACAACCAACAGGATGGAGCGCCTCCCCACTTGAATGGTGGCTGTATTTAAGGTACTTGGGGCACTGTGACAGTCTACTGTTCTCATTCCAATTTTTATGGTAAAGAGAGGGTAGCCAGCCAAAATCTGGAGCTTTACACCACATATATCTCTAGAAGCCTTGTATGTTCATTTCCCAAGGCTGCTATTCCACAAAACATGTGACTGAAACAGCAGAAATTCATTCGCTAGCAGTTCTAGAAGCTAGAAATTCAAGATCAAGGTCTTAGCAAGGTCGGTTGCTTCTGAGATCTGTGGGGAGCAGGGGATCTGTTCCATGCCTCCCCCAGTTCCCGGTGGTGTGGTGGC